>OZ024827.1:92920873-93020232 GCA_964016985.1 Anodontia alba
ACCTGCACATTTGTGTATTCTGATCTGAATCTTCATTGGGCGCATTTTGGCTAGCCAAGGATCCAAAGTTTCTATATGCGGACAACGAACACTCTGATCGGAGTGTGCAGATGCGCAGGCTGATGTTGGATGCACATGTCAGGGCGGATTCAGAAGGTTCAGTCGACCCCCTCCCCCCCAACTCTTACTCAAAATTTCATTTTCAAGTGACACTTTTCCCTATACCTCTCTTCAACAAGGCCATTTTGCTACCTGTGAATCTGTGTAAAATTGCTGGATGAGTGGCAAACAGTGTAGACTCTGATCAGACGCCGCGTTCTGCGGCGTCTGATCAGGGACTACACTGTTTCTTCAAGCCTGTCTTTTCGAATACACAGAGTATGTACAGTAATTTGATAAAATCGAGCCCCCCCCCCTCCCCCTCAGGAATCATCCTGGATCCGCCCCTGATGTCTCTTCACGTTGTGGCATTGTTCTCGTGACCTTGATTTTGAATTCCGTAGGGTTTACAGTAAAACTTCAACGACTCGAACTACGATGACTCGTGACTGATTCGAACTCTTTTTTTTGTGTCCCTATAGGAAAATTCCTTTGAGAGCTCTTGACACAAATATTTAGGGATATGTTAGGGAATTCATTATGAAAACATGCCTATTCAAATATACTGAAAGTTTTACCACCAAAAAATGAAAATTTTCAGATAGGCCTAAAAAATTCTGATATTCATATTTCTGCTCAAAACATAGATTGTGGTACTCGTTAGAACCTCCCCGGCAAGGCGGTTCTAACGAGTACCCACAATCTTTATTTTATTTTATTTTTTTTTTGCAAAATAAGAAAAATAATGTATACCTCTTTAAACTCCAGTTTTACTATATAAAAGGAGTTTAAGGGGGTCAAAATTATACAGTCTAGTTTTCGTGATGAACGACTCGAACTACGATGCCGCATTTACCGTAGCTGATTCGAACTCGTTTTTGAGTCCCTATAGGAAATTCCCTCGACAGCTCTAGAAACAAATATTTAGGGATATGTTAGGGAAATTCCTTATTTGATCATGAAAATGTATGTTGTGTGTACTCATTAGAATCGCCTCATCGATGCGATTCTAATGAGAATCAACATGCCATTATTTCATAGACGATCGAAAAGACATCCCATAATCCCCATTTGTCTGGTGCTATGATTTACCCTCAGTGACTCGAACTACCCGTGTTTAAAACAAATTTCCATGGTCTTAAGATGTTCGAGCCATTGAAGTTCAACTAAATTTAGTGCAAATGACACGTACGACCAGGAAAAAACCCACTCATAAAACTGGACTCTTTGAACTTGATAATGTAGGATGCAGAGGCCCTTTGGCGGACAGCGTGATTGTGCAGGCTGGCGTGGGTTTGCGTTGCGTTGCTAAGATCCGTTTTCTTTTGGAAATCACTATCTTCCGCGACCTCTGAGACGCTATCGTATGTTTGCTGGATACGCATTAACTCCCCTTGTACAGGTACATGCCATAAGAGATGGCCTGGTTAAAAGGCTTTCGCATAGATTACACTCAATGGAAGTGTTCTTTTTTCACTGATATGCTATTTTAGTGATCAATAGCTCTAAACCAAACTGGCATAGTAGGGATGTGCGTGCCGAATAGCCCCCTTTTTCAGCGCTGCCAGGTATATGATTGGCCCCCTTTTTTCAACAAAAAGTATATGAATGGCCCGATTTTTCTGGATTCCTATGTGAAAGGCCCCATTTTTCTGACATCCTGGTATATGCACATATTTTTCGCACAGAGATTTTTCGAGGCTGCTTATCTTCTTGGTATTACATGAATTGACTATGATATTTGTGTAATAACCAGCAAAACATGGGTACAAAAAATCAAAGGGCAGTATATGAATAGGTCAGCATTTTGGAGGATCAAGTATATGAATGGGTCCGTTTTTTCGAAGGCCAGGTATATGAATGGAGTAGGTTTTGAAATACTGGCTCGCACACCCGTACCAAAATTATCCCTAAATTACCCCCCCCCCTCCCCCCCCCCCCCCCCACCCCCTCGAGACTGTTTAACTCTTTCGGTGCCAAATTTTAGACGATATTTGTCGTCTGTTGTTTTTTTTAAAAACAAACTATCGCTTGGAAAGAAGTTCATATGTAAAGTTGAAAGACTGAATGTCAAACTGTGTAGATCCAGATGAGACGGTTCATTATCCGTCTCATCTGGATCTATGCTGTTTGCAAAAGCCTATTTTTATCACCTGTGGGAGTGAAAACATATAGCACGCACTGAACAAACTGGTGATTTTTCCCCCCAGACAGAAAATAGGATGACATTTCATGCAAATAGTCTACTATGTTTGCATGAAATAGTTTTTCCTATTTTCTGAGGAAAGAAAATTGGGACTCATTTGGAGACTCCAAACGCTCTAATATGGTACGTGTCACCATAAATTGTGAATTCGCGCATGCGCAGATTTAGATCATCCTATTCAAATACTTCGTTATATGCTACAATATAACTGAGTCTATCCAAAAAGAACTTGAAACGACCTCATAATATGATATATGCGACCAGCATAAACTCAGATCAGCCTGCGCATCCTCGTAGTCTGATCATAGTCTGCTCTGGCATCTTACATTATGTAAGGACATTAACTTTATAGGCTAACAGTGTAGACCATAATTAGATTGTGAGAAGGCGGAGGCTGATCTAGGTGTGCGTTGGTCGCATAGGCCGATATCTGGAGAAGGTAAGTTATAATACAGTCGACTCTCGTTATCTCGAAGTCTAAGGGACTCTGATAAATACTTCGAGGTATCCGTACCTCGACATATCAGATTTGCAGAATTGAGGAAAAAAAACAACCACGCTTCACAAATGCTCATGTTATTTGACTCCAGAAGTTAGATATATTGAAAATATTGTGGAAAAGAGGAGAAATTTCGTCTTTTCCACAATATTTTGTTAACTATTGTTAGATGTCCATGTGCAAACAGGGACCAGATTTTCACTTCGAGATAAGCGGTTATTCGACATAAGCGAAGTCGAGATAACGAGAGTCGACTGTAAATAGACCCATTTTGAGAAGGAAGGCGAATACATAATTGCACGACCCGTAGAAAAGTCGACCGATTGAAAGGTTGACTTTCGCAAAGTGCCCTGTAATCACCTTGTGAGTCTGTCCGTCCGGCCGTGATCAGTTAGCGAAAATGGTCATAATACTTAAGCCGTTGGGAATATTTTGATTATTTATGGTATACTGAGTGATACCGACCAAACCTAGCCAACCGACTTGCCACTTGTCTTTGACCAAGGCAACGCCGACGCAAAACGTGACAATATGTTAATCGTCGTAGGTCTTCATTACGAAAACACGCCTATTCAAATATCTAGAAAAGTTTACCTCCAAAAACTATAAATTTTCAGATATAAAACCTCTGATATTTTTCATATTTCTGCTCAAAACATAGATTATGGGTACTCGTTAGAACCGCCTCGGCGAGGCGGTTCTAACGAGTACCCACAATCTATGTTTTTGAGCAGACGGAAGTAAAATAATGTATACCCCTGTAAACCTCAGTTTTACTGCATAAAAGTGGGGTTTAAGGGTGTCAAAATTATATAGGCATGTTTTTGTGATGCCTAGCCAACCGACTTGCCACTTGTCTTTGACCAAGGCAACGCCGAAGCAAAACGTGACAATATGTTTATCGTCGTAGGTCTTCAAAATATGGAATATTTTCATAAAAAAAAAATTGTATACACATTAATACTGACAAGAGTCAGACAAAGGAATTGCCAAATGCCACTTTTCCTTTACCGAGGCGATGCCTATGCCAAAATAGGACAGTTAGCGAAAAAACCCATTACTCTTGAAACTTCAGGAATTTTTCGCACACAGATTGATACCGACAAGATCTAGCCAAAGACTGATACCGACAAGATCTTGCCACAGATTAATAAAAACGACAAGATCTAGCCAATGGGCTTGTCAACTGCCATAGGTCTTCAACAATATGAAATATTTTGATAAAATGCTGTATAGACATTAATATTGATGTCCAAGATCTTGCCAAAAGAATCACCAAAAGCTCGATGATAAGTAGAGGCACTTGCAAGACTGAGGCAGGTCGTGGACCTAAGCGAAAATTGATTTCCTACATTTTCTACGTCGCTGGTTGGCGCTGTGTGTGTGTGTGTGTGTGTTTTTTTTTTTTTTTTTTTTTTTTTTTTTCCCTTTTGTTGGTCAGACGTGGAATATGGGCCCACATAGCCTTATATAGGATTCAGTCTATACACACGCGGAGTTTGAACACATGCATACCAAAATAAATAAATAAATGAATATAAATAAATAAAATAAAGTAAATAAAAAAAATATATAATATTTGTAGTGCAGTTCTACGTAATCCAAAACCGTAAAGATCGGACTATAAAGAAAATATGTCAGAAATTTTGGGGGAAAATTGAGAGAAACCACTGGTTTAAACATATTTATTTCCGAAATGTTTACATATACAACATATACAAAAATACAACAATAGGATTAGAACGAAAGCATAAGAGTTTATTTAGTTCCTTTCCTAGAGAAACCATTGAAAATGTCATCAGCTAAAATAATTACCCGGCATGCTAAGCTCTGGTTACTGTCATTTGTTTCAACTAGGTTTTGATTGTAAACAGGATCTTTCTATTTTTAATGTCCTATTTTTCCAAGCGGTTAATCACTGTGACTCCGATGTTTTTCTCCTCATTCTGTCTGTTCACTTTTCTAATTAGAAGTGGTATTAGACAGTTTTAGCAAAGCAAAGGTATAATCACGCGAAAAAATATCCAGTTCGAACAGAAGATATTATGCCATCTAGTAAAAATTGCTGAGCTACGGAGACAGCCTGTCATCTAATTATCTAACTTATCGAACAGACACATTAGAAAAGGCTTTTTCTGATTAGTTTTGTTGTGTCTAGCAAAAGCTAATACGTATCATGCATGTAGCGTTACAGGTGTTGTGCAGTAAAAATACAGAAAAACTGGAAATGTGCCCAAAGGACACGGATGCCCCCGCCTGTAAAAAAACTTAAATGCAAATTGCTTACGCTTGAAAAAACTTAAACGCAAATTGCTAACGCCATCTCGCACCTCAGTCTCGCACGCGGACGGACAGACAAGGGTAACACTGTATACCTTCTTTGAATAGCGGGGGCATAAAAATAGCTTGATAAATAAATTAATCAATAGAGAGATACAAAATGTAAATATAGGACAATGTACGTATAAATGAAAAAATCGGAAACAAATAAGTAAATAGAGAAATAAATAAACCAGGGAAACAGAAAGAAGAAAAAGGAGAAAATTATCAAATCACGCAAATATTTTGGCAATTAAAAGCGTCTTTCAGGTGCAGAGTGTCCTCACTCATAGAGCCGAGGGTGTCCTCACCCTAGGACCTATTGGGTGTCCTCATCCAGGTCTGCGTGCCGCCAGTTGACCTACTTAGAGTAAGTCATGCCAAGGTAACTTGGCGGCACGAGCCGAAGTAGTGGTGGTCCTCCACCATCCCCTAGGGGATCTCTACAGGATTCTTCCAGGGTATCGTACCAGTACGCTGTGTTCGTCTGTTGTACACTATTTGTCTCAATCAGCCTCTCCATAGTGGTGTACCAAGGATCATCATAGAACTTGGTGGTGGGCCCTTTGACGAGTAGCCAATGCTTGTTCTCTCGCTGATATACGAAGTATGCAGGAAGATCGATATTGATTTCCTCGTCTTCTCTGGACTGTCTTGCTGCTTTCACGATGACCTTGTGGCTGGTGGCGTAGATATCCTGTAGGTCATACTTCTCACGCAGAGGGTATTCTTCCTCTATGTCAACATGGAAGTATTCCTTCGGCTGTCTTGTAGTCGTTGGTGACTTGGTTCTCGGCTTCTTTGGAGGCGGTGATTCCGGAGAAGGAGACGGTGTAGCTGGTCTCTGTATTATAGGTGAAGGCGTGATCTGTGCTTTGTTTGTGTTGAGGTTTTACGGCCCAGTCAACCCAATGGGGTCATGTCGAGCGCGGTCAGTTTACCTAACCACACGTTTACTGGGCAGGCTTAGTCCTCTAAGCGGTTAACCAGTATTGTGCACATTCTTTCGCCAGAAACTGACAACTGTCCTTCTTGAATCATCGGAAGGGAGAGAATGACCGTAGAAAATAGTTCATGATCAATCTCCACGAAAGAATGTTGCCGACCTCGGCCGTGATCTGTGCTGTCCTCGGTGGTCTTTCCACTGTGATGGTAGCTGTGTCGATCTGTAATGTCTGCTGTGCTGGTGGTGTTGTCTCCTTCTCCGGCGTAGTTGGCTGTCGGCTTTCTGGAGGCGTCGGTCTGGTTGTCGGGCGTCTGACTGGAGCGGGCTGGCGAGGCCACTCGCCAGCAGGGGGTGTAGGCCGCCTCCTACTTTCAGCCCCTTCTTGTCGAAACGTTGGTTAGTCGGTTTTCGGAAAGTCACTTCTATCTTAACGTGATCTTTCCCGTCCGCCATTCTCCATAATGGGGACCCGTCGAACTTGTACTGTCTCAAGGCGTTGAGAAGTACTGCAGGCAATAAATCAGACATGGTTGGTTGATTGGTTATTCTCACGATGTTCACACCTCGGAGTACGAAGGTGGAATGATGCTATAGAATTGGATCGAGGCGATCAAAAGTAATTAAGTTGACTTTTATCACTCAGATTGTTAGAAGTTTGGACAAGCATTTACTTGTCGCATTGTGAAAACACAATCTCCCATTTGGTGAGATTTATTGACTTAATTACACAAGTTCTAATCATCTCAGTCTTTCGGAAGGTTGTGTGATGTGATAAAACCAAAGGCATCCGCGTTACCTGGGTGTCAAGTGTGAACAGAGTAAATTGAAGAAAGAAGAAGAGGAAAGTCCATGATTATTTAATTTGTTTGCAAAATACTATTTTCGAAATGTTATTTTCATAAACTATTCTTTACGCAGATCATTTTGATACCAAACATGAGGGTTTTAAAATAATAATTTCAAAAAAGTTGATTTTGGTCGCATGACACGTTTTTCATATAATTGCATATATAACACCGAAAGTATTATCAAGATATAGCCACAAAAGTGTCTTTTCCGAAAACCACAAATTGTACCAAGTTACCAAAAACTTATGCTTCGGATCAAAATTGGCAAAAAGTTGCTTTTGCATCAAGGTTTACACACGAAGTACATGAACACGTATAAAACTAAAATAGTGGAAAATTATAACAAAAAAAAAAAAAATAAAATAAAATAAAAAAAAAAAAAATAAAATAAAATGATGTCTGTCAATAGTACCGAAGATCTGGATACCCAACTTTGTATGTCTATAGAAATAGTCGGCAAAACATAGCTTTTCACTTAGATGAAAACGTACATGTACACGCACAGTTAGCAAACCAAAATGCAAAACGTTGCACATTGTATTTATGACTAATGAATTTGTTATATAACCGTATGCCACATCAGTAACATCATCATCATCAACACCAATAAATAAACAATAATAATAACGATGATAAAAATAATGTAATCACGCATCTCTTATTATTATGGGTTTCCTTTGGGAGCAAGTCAGAATAAATGTGACAGCAGTACAGAACAACGACTGATAATGATAATAATGAATAATAATGTCATTATCATAAAATTATACAGGTAATAAACTGGTATAGTTTAGAATGAAAGAAAAACGTGGCAACAGCCACAATAACGACAACAACTACTCCTGCTACTACTTCTAAACAATAATATTAAATTATTCTTATTAATATTATGAAAAGAATACGCGGCATTATGTTGTTTGAGAAGAGTTACTGATGTTCTTTTTAAGTGCATGGAAACTGCTTTGGCTTAAATTCGTCAAAATTAAAAAAAAAAAAAAAAAAAAAGAAGAAAATTGATACAAAATAAATTAAACGTATCTGGCTTATTTCTAAATCGAGTCCGCGTCACGGTCGCTTCATTCCAGATGGTCACGCCACTTTGAAGCTTAAGCGGGGGCGTAGGATAATGACTGATTGGCCATATGCTAGGAGCATTTTCATTGGTCGACTCACGGTCACTTCCGCGGCGGGTCCTGTCCAGGGTTTCACAGTCATAATACGTTTGACAGTATAACGGATTGGATCGAAACGAATAACAAATAAACCCTGGACAAAGGATTACGTCGTCTTTTCATTATCTTTTTACAGGTAAGTGACACGTTTATGTTTCATTATTTCTAATGGCAAAGATTTTTTTTTTCTTAAATTTACATAAATTTAAATATGTTTGAAATTTTAGCAAGTACAATTAGAGAAAAAAATATATCAAGTTTAATAATTAAAGTGCGTTCAGAGCAACTTCTTTTAATTTCAAACTTATAAACTAGAGCCTGGCAAATAGGATGTGTCGAAACAGCAAAGTTGGTCAATAAGCATATAGTAATTTCTGTTTTCTGCCATTTAAATGAACAACGTGGAAAGCTTCCTTTTGCGAACTTTGTAAACTTTACTATTGTTAAACAGGCTTAGGTTATATAAGGTTCTATGAACTGCATTCTACAATATCTTAAACTTATGTAATCACGGTGCCTAACAGTATCGGATGCTATTTGTTCGAAATAGGGTTGCTTGATGCTGTTTGTGCCAGATCACGATCCTATCCGTGCCAAAGGAGAAGTAAATAGAGGGGTGCGCTCAGATCAACCTGGATAAACAATCTCAGTCTGGGTAGGTAGAGTAGATGTTTACTCGACAGAACAAATTTTCTGCCAATAAAATGTAGTTGAAACGTCCTTTTAAAACATCAGCAGAACCAAAATGCAGGCGGGCCTTCTGTGTGGGTAACTGTCCATTTGAATTATGAATGCGTTTAGGATGCTTTCGAGGTGTTTTTCTTCATAGAAGTCAAGACCAACAATATATTAAAACAATTTCACTCCATATATCCCTTAGATGTTATTTGTTTGCACTTAAAACAGTAACATGGTCCTAGCCAGTTAATTTACAGTGTTTACAGGTTACCATATTGATATGGTGAGTTTTCTTCTTTAGGAGTGCTTGACATTGAAGTTCATAAGCTGACAACTAATCTGAAGAAAGCTACTGACTTTGCCACTCCCCGTCCTAAGAAGAAGAGACGTAAGGCAAAACTGAAAGTCTCATTGCGAAACATGCCTATTCAAATAAATTGAAAATTTAACCACCAAAAAATGAAAATTTTCAGATAAAAAATACTGAATATTTTTCACAATTCTGCTCAAAACACGCCTATTCAAATATACTGAAAATTTCACCTCCAAAACTTGAAAATTTTCAGATAAAAAACTCTGATATTTTTCATACTTCTGCTCAAAACATAGATTGTGGTAATCGATAGAACTGCCTTACCGAGGCAGTTTTAACGAATACTCACAATTTATGTTTTGAACAGAAATAAGAAAAATAATGTTTACCCCTGTAAACCCCTGTTACTATATAAAAGTGGGGTTTAAGGGGGTCAAAGTTATATAGGTATGTTCTCGTGATGTGGAGCACAGCAGTGCAAACTGCTGTAAAAGCCAAAAAGAAAGCCTTCTGGCGTTGGAAAGATGGGGGTCGGCCCAATTAGAAAGAGCATCATTTGTTAATCAATAAAAAGTTGGCAAGTGTTAATCTGCGTAAAATCTGCAGATTTGAATCGGCGAAACTCAGGGAAGGAGCCAGGCAGGAGATAGTGGATGCTCGGTCAGAGAACACCAAGCTGCTTCACAAATTAATAGACAGAAAGGCAAATTGAAATTCTGCGTCAACGAGCTACATGTAGATGGGAAAGTATATTCTAACGCTGGAGCTGGAATAATGAGGGGGTGGTTTGAGCACTTCGAGTCCCTGGCAACGCCGAGTGAAAATCCAGATTTTGATGAGAACTATAGAAGACTGGTGGACCTGGAGGTTAGTGAGATTATGGATATGTGCTGCAGACTTAATAAATCTTCCACAGAACTGGTGACCAAACAACAAGTCAGAGGCCTTTAATGAACAGGGGGGAGGCAGCGGATGTCTATGGACTAACAGCTGAACACTTTTTGTATGGGGGCGAGGGGCTTCTGGAAACCACAAGAGATCATAAACGGACTGTTCAAGTTTGGCAGATTGTCCGATGCTCTGGAAGTCGGTGTCTTAACTCAAGTGTACAAGAAGAAGGGCTCTGTGGTGGAAGCCAAGAATTATAGAGGGATAACAATTCTCCCCATCATCACCAAGGTGCTAGAAGCTGTATTGCGAAAGAAAATACAACCCCTGATTGAGGCAAACCAAAATAGTCTGCAAAAAGGATTTACGTAAAATTCATCGCCAATGAATGATTCTCTCATCCTTGAGGAAGTGATTCGTGAGCATAAGGATAAGCGACTTCCACTCTATATAGCCTTCCTGGATGCTAAGTCTGCATTTGATGTGGTCTGTCATAACAGTCTGATGAGAAAGTTGTTCCACATCGGTGTTGATGGTGTTGACTGGTCACTGATCCATTCACTACATGAAGGTGCGGAGTCTGTGGTTAAGTGGGAGCGTGCTGTTTCTGAGAAGTTCCAGGTCTGGCAGGGTGTAAGACTAGGTGGGATACTGAGTACCGATTTGTACAAGGTGTATGGGAATGGCTTTTTAGACAAGCTGACGGTGTCAGGTGAAGGGTGCAATATCGATGAAATCAGTTGTGTGGCTCCGACAGTGACTGGCGACAGCAGTGACAGCATCAAGCCCACCAGTTTTACAAAAGATAGTGTCTTCCTCAGTTGATTTCAGCCAGATGGAGAGATACCTGTTACAGCCTGTGAAAAGTCTCATTTTAGCCATACTGAGTCAGTGTAGGGATCGGGCCTTAAAGGGTGAGGACATAAATATCACCATGAATGGAGTACAGATGCCAGTAGTAAAGGAGCTATGCACATGGGAATTCAGAGATGGGAAGTCAGCTGTGAAGCACAATATTGAGAAGGCGAGGCATACTGTCTACAGCCTCATGGCAGCTGGGCTTCATGGAAATAATGGATTTGACCCAGATACCTCAATACATCTTCTTCAGACCTATGTCATACCAGTCCTTGTTTATGGTTTGGAAGTTTTGTTGCCTAAAAAGGCATCGATGGAGAAGCTTGATAGACTGCATAAAACGTTTCTAAAAATGATTCTCTCGCTTCCAGACACAGTTGCTGATCCTGCGGTATATATATCTTGTCTGGATCTACTCCGATTGAGTGCATTATCCATAAAAGGGCCTTAACACTGTACGGCAATATCTTGATTAGGGGAGGAGACAGTAGAGAAACAGCTAGCCAGACGTGTCCTGTCAATGAAAGGCTATAATGGAAGTAGTTGGTTTGTTGACATCAGGAAATTGCTGATAAAATAGGATCTACCCCCTGCTGGGGAAGTCCTGAATGATCCGCCCATGAGACACAGATGGAAACGGTTAGTGAGACGACAAATTGACCAGTACTGGTCAGAAAGGATAAAGAGCCAAGCAGCACTGTATTCCAGCGAAGTATCTCCATGTGGATGATTACTATCCAGGGAAGAAACACCCTTCAATACAATCTGTTAATGGGGTGAGGGATGTTCCACGAGTTTATGTCAAAGCAAAGGTTTTCACTGGTACATACATTCTACAAGTAAATAGAGTGGCCTTCAATCAGAATGAAATCAGCCCAACGTGTTTACTATGTGGTGAAGAAGATGAAACTATAAAACATTTCATTCTCCAGTTTTCGGCCTTGTCAGACATTAGACAGTCATTACTGCAGGAAATGAGAGACATTTATTTGAACCTGTTTCGTAAGCAGCCAGCCGTGGGATGTCTGCTACAGTTTATCCTGGATGGTGATGCTATACTTAAAGACATAACTAGAAACCAGAAACAGTGCCGAATGGACATTGAGAAAATTAGCAGATGTCTGTGTCAGAGACTCCATGCCGAAAGATATAAAAGAATGTCATTGGTACCAAAACGTAAAAAAGAGGGTCAATAGAGGCAAGAAAGGTGGCCGCAGCACAAGCCCGTAGAAGAGATTTCCAATAAGTATTTTTTAGAACTGTAAATAGGGTGACGGGAAGAAGCCAGTCATTTTAGTCCCTTGTACATAAACGCTCAAGACACAAGAAGACTTAACTCCGGTTGGAGTGTGTGCCTCAGTTGGCAGAATTTATACACAAAGTGGCACGGATGCTATTTGTGCCACGAATTAAGAGCCAACATGTGGCACATAATATATTTTGTGAAAACAAAAAGCAACGGATGCTATTTGGAGCAGCAACAGATGCTATTTGGGACATTCTCATTTTTTGTGAAAAGAACGTCGGATGCTTTGTGTGTGTGTATGTGGGAGGGGAGGGGGGATTCTCATTCCATGCCCGTACGCATGGGGTGGTGCCTAGATTTACCTGAACGACTAAAAATACCGGAACGACTACGAAACACCGGAACGACTACAGAAATACGAAGAAGAAAATACCAGCTGGTAGTGGTGATGATGGGGGAAGGGGTATAAAGTGTTTCGAGTGTATTTATAAATAAGAAGGTAAAATAAAATCACAAAAAAGTTTGTTGATATGTGGCAGACCTGCGTGACCCAAGTTATTAACTAGACTGCTATACAGACTTCTATTTGACTTCTTGTCTTGTCACAAGTTTCAAATTAGATATGCGCAGTGGAGCAGTCTAGGTATGAACTGATCTAAAGTAACGGTTGGGTATAATTTGGTATATTTGTAGGCTAAATCATGCAGACTAGTGGACCATGGACCGGTCTGTAGTCGACCAAAAGATGACATTTTCCAGACCAAGTACCTTCCAGAACAGACTTTGTGCAGACTGTATAGTGAATAATTTTGTGTCATTTTCCCCTTACCCTGTATCAGTTTTCATTATATTTCCATAAACAAATGAATTATTTTTATGATAAGCATTTCATTAAGACCAAATAATCAGAATTTTTCATGTTGATTAGCAAAATTAATGAAAAAACACATGCAAAGTTCAAAGGGACAAACAAATCTCCACATTTTGTACTTTCTTGCTGATACCTGAAAAGAGGACAGGTTATGCTTATGTCTTCACTTAATTAATCATCTGCTTATCTCTTCACTTAATTGTGTCCGCTTAATTGTTTAACTGTCCAAAACTGAGTAACATATTTTGTTTATGTAACAATTTAATTTAGGTGTATCTAAATGTAGGCAATAGAATATTTTCAACAAAGATGAAAATATCATTCATAGGTGTCCTTATATTATGATAGATTGGAAATTTTGGTTTAATATGTGACTAAATCTCTTTTGCTTCAGTTATCAAGATAATGAAATATTTATTCTTTGTATTTTTCCAGGTTGTTTTGGAAAATAATTATTATTTCTTAAAGAATTCCATTTTTTTGACTGAAAAAAGATCATTTTGCATTCCATTATGACATTCAGTGTGTTGGAAAATATAACTTCTTAATATTTGTAATATTAGTGGATTTGTTTTCTCATGTAACGAACTATAACTGTATGTGATATGACCTGTCAATCACCAGATAAGACCTGCCAATCATCTGATGATACCTGTCATTTACTTTGGATATCAGAATACCCTAAAACTATAGACCAATGAAATCGCATGGCTGAAAAGTTTTGCACTCCATTGGTCAAAACAAGAAATCTCCAAGCAAAGCCTAATTAGTATTCCAAATCAAGATCTTGAATACATGTTTTGTTCAGTTTTTGCAGCTTTGATCCCTATAAAAATAATAATACCCCCTCCCCCCCCCACACACACACACAAAAAAACAACAACAAAAAACAACAACAAAAAAAAAAAAAAAAAAAAACCAAAGCATTTGCATCAAGTGTGTCACTGGAAGAAACAAAGATCGAACTATGTATAAAAAATACATTAAAATATTTGTAACATATAAACAACTAAAACACTACGGTTTTATGAACTTACAAATAAAATGCAAAATACACAAGTACTTTCATAGGGCAGTAATTAAGGGTACAAAAAACAAAATTACATTATTAAGACATAACAAAACAGCTGCCTTTAATACAAATAAATAAATAAATAAATAAATAAATAAATAAATAAAATCACAGAAACAAAAAAAAAAAAAAAAAAAAAAAAAAAAAAAAAAGATTTGTGACATATAAACAATTATACACGATTTTTTTAACATACAAATAATACACAAAATAACTACATATGTTTGAAGAAACAGTGATTGGAAGAAAGAACAAAATTATTTACACAACAGGAGATCAAAACAATTTTGATAGCTGGACGATTTTAACAATGAAATTATTTTAGCTTGCTCTTCCATTTTCTAAAGTGTCTGGTAGGAGGAATCATTAAAACTAAATAGTTAAAAACAATGCTCTTAATTTAATGCATCATATAGATAATGTATTTTATGAGAATTAATCACTATATAGGCTGCACAGTCTGGTCTGCAAGGTATTTGGTCTGCAAAATGTCCCCTTTTAGTCCACTGCAGACCGGTCCATGGTCCACTGGTCTGTATGGTTTGGTCTGCAAATTATACCCAACCTAAAGTAACTGACCTCAATTAATTAAAGGTTTCTCCCAGTAAAGCATTCTGCATAAATCTATATCGGGCCAGGGTACCCGATGGGCCGATAACGGCCCGATACAAATTTAAGTAGAATGCTACCTGGGTTCACACAGATCTGTGTGATGTGCTACTTGATCAAAGCCGGATAAAGGTAGTAATTTAGTTGAATGTAAATTTTGATGTTGTTCACTGTAGAGACGAAAGCAGTTCACAGTTTTGAAATAAAATACCATAACACACTTTACATCCTATTTTCTCCAAGTCCAATTTTCTGGGCTAATAAGAAAACAAGATTGTTGTCTACTGAAAAAGTACCTTGGTGGATTTAAACTAAATTCACCATTTTCAATATTATGAATGTCATACATAGATCTATTCACGATTAAGTTCTCTTACATATCCCAAATAATGGTGTTATTTTCGTTGTTTTCTCATGTCTTGGGATGGCATTCATCTTAATGTCGGGTAAAAGGTCCTCAAATTTGGAGGCAACGTCTCAAAAAAGACCTGATTAATGTTAACGGGGACGTAAAGCCTCAACACAAACACACTCAATGAAACACTAACACACGATGAAAACTGGGCCTAATTAAGGAATATCTTCACCCCAGGCTTTCAATAATACATATCTAATTAGCTCCTAGTTTTCACAGTAGAAGCCTGACACAAGATGGTAGTTGTCCCTCCGTTAAGAATGCTATAAATACGCATGCGCAACCATCTAGAGGGGCTGAATGTCTCATTTTTGGTCTAAACCATCGTCTGGTTCCATACTACTGTACATGTGTGTGAACAGCGATAGCGCGATAATGTACTAGATAATGATCATTTCCCCAAGAGGGGAGGGGGCATACCATGGGGATTAGGCTGCCTAAAGGAATTCGATAGAAAACTTTGACCCTGGGGCTTGATGTTGGGTGCCTTAGACAACTAGGTAAAGAAATCTGATGTTATTTTTAATGCCCATCTAAGGGATTTTCGACAAACAATTGTGGCCCGTGGGTAGGAAATCAGACAACAGGTTTTCAAAATTGTCTTACCCCTCCCCCCGGTCAGTCCCTCACCTGGTGCATTAGAGACATTAATTTCATATGGACTGGCTCATCAAATAAATATTATATTCTGTGTACACGCCTGCTGAGTCTGTTACAAGTCTGTTTAGCCATACAGTAATGAATATCATTATTTATTTTACCCTGACGTTACCGTAGTAATTCGGCGTAGTTTCTTTTTTAATTTCATTTATTTTCTTCGAAATGTAGAAGAATGCAGCTACACTGATGTTCAATCTACCGTCACCGGGTATAGGTATATAACACACTTATACTGCCTTGCGGTACAAACTGGCTTTAATAGCGACATGGTAGGGTATAGGACTTTGAGTCCAGCGGACCGGGTTCGATCCCCGATCGGGGAAAATGTTATTTCCATTTTTTTAACTGTTACATTTGGCGCCCACCATAAATAACCCGCATGTGTACATAAAACTCCATGAGTCTCATTTCACGTGATTCTCGCACTCCTAGAAATTCAGGGACGAAGTTCATGTTGGAGGGGGAGAATGCCACCGGGTATAGGTATATAACACACTTGTACTGCCTTGAGGTACAAGCCGGCTTTTATAGCGACGTGGTAGAGTGTAGGGCTTTGAGTCCGGCGGACCTGGTTCGATCCCCGGTCTGGGAAAATGTTATTTCCATTTTTTTTCAACTGTTACACTACAATTTAACAATGCGTAGGGCAGAAAGAACCTATTTCACGCCCTATTAAAAAAAAAACGTGTACAAATGGCACAAATTTTATCCGGTCACACGTATTGGCACATTATTTATCTGCTGTCATCTCTGAGGCTGCCATGCACAAATGGCATGTAGTGCCAATATTGATCGTGTAAAACGTGGTTTTATTTATATCCTTTGACAGAAAAATCCACCGCTGACAGTGTTTTGGCATAGATATTATCAACTTACTTCTTTCTGTAATTTAAACTCTACAAAATTACCCCCCCCGCTCCCCCCCCCCCCCCCCCCCCCAATGACTATAAAAATATGTAGCCAAAGCACCGAATACCGTCTCTCGAAGCTGAGTCCGTTTGCTTTTATCTTTTATTCATACTATGAAGATACATTCTACCGGCATACATGAAACTTTTTTTAAAACGTTTTGATATGCTAATGTTCCGTAGAGACAGCGATCTAACTGTTAAACGAAATCTAAAGGAATAACAAACCTTCTAACATGAGCACCCTTACCAGATTTTCTCCTTTGGCACGGATAGCATCGTGATCTGGCCCAAGTAGCATCAAGCAACCATATTTGGAACAAATAGCATCCGATACGGTTAGGTACCGTGGTAATGTTCTGTAACTTTGACTCTTGCATTCTGGAATTGCGAATTTCTTGAGGATTTTTAGAGTTTGTAAGTATAACGTTGGTTTTCCATTAGCCGAATTACGTTTATTTTAACGTTTCTCTACACAAATAAAAAAAAAGCAAAAACAAAACAAAACAAAACAAACATAAAAAAACAAAACAAAACAAAACAAAACAAAAAACAAAAAAAAAAAACAAAAAAAAACAAAAAACAAAAAAACAATAGAAAAACCAGGGTTTATTTCTTATTCTTTTCGATCCTTTCCGTTAAACGATCAAATGTATTATGACCGTGAATCCATGGATAGGATCCGCCGCGGAAGTGACCGTGTGCCGACCAAAGAAAATGCTCCTAAATTATGTCCAATCAGTCTTGATCCCACGTCCCGGCTTTAGCTCCAAGTGGGCGTGACCATCTGAAATGAGTGACCGTTTGTTCATAAGAAGGTAATCTAATAGGAGGTGCATCTCCGGTGTTAAGTACAGATGTCTGTAAGTGTGTCCTACCGAAATCGTGAAGTTCTTCAGAGAAATGATCACTGTTGATCTATTCAATGGAGTAAGCGCTGAAACAGAGATTGATAAGGCGAATATGCTGAATAACTATTTTTCTTCACAAACTCTAATAAATGATCAGAATAGGCAGCTGCCCTATCTAGACATATTCACTGACAAAACATTAGACTCAATAACCATATCAGTGCAAGATGTAAAAGACGTTCTTGAGAATCTGGATCGTAACAAAACACATAGTCCAAATCATGTTAGCCCCTAGCTCCTAAAGGAAGGAGGCCTATCCTCTCTAATCCTCTCTCTATTCTCTTTAATAGGTCCTTGCAACAGGGATACTTTCCACCCATCGCCTTGGAAAGATGGCAATCTTACCCCTATTCATAAAAAAGATGACAAATCGTCACCCTCGAATTATAGACCCATCTCTCTTTTAGATCCTGTTGGGAAAACAATGCAGCGCTGTGTTCATAAGCACCTCTTAAACTATATTCAGGAGAACGAAATATTGACCCCATGTTAGTCAGGCTTTGTTCCAGGCGACAGCATAACCTTTCAACTTTTACATACATATCATGCCTTTTGTGAAGCTGTTGACGCAGGAAAAGAAGTATGAGTTGTCTTCTGCGACATCAGTAGGTCATTTGACAGAGTCTGGCATAGGGGCTTTCTCTACAAACTATCTAGAATTGGTTGTTCTGATCATGTGATCAAATGGTTTTCTAGCTACCTGTCAAACCGACGACAGTGTGTCATTCTAAGTGGTGCTATATCCGAATGGGCGTCTGTATATGCTGCAGTCCCACAAGGCTCAATACTAGGTCATCTGCTTTTTCTCATCTTTATAAATGATATTGTCAAAAAACATAAATTCTTCAATACGTCTTTTTGCCGATGATACCAGTTTGTATATAATTGTAGCAAACCTTCAGACAGCGGCCATTACTATGAACCTTGGCCTGAGCACCATATCTCAATGGGCTCTTGATTGGCTGGTTGATTTTAATGCAAGGAAAACCATGTCTCTTTTAATATCTTTAAAACAAAATCCTGTTTTACATCCGCAACTTTTAATGAACGATATAGTCATTTCAGAATCTACTAGTCACAAACATCTCGGGGTTTCATTTTCGAACACTTGCTCATTGACAGAACATATTACCAAAGTTACTGAATCAGCATGGTTAAGATTAAACCTCCTCCGTGCTCTAAAATTTAAAATAAACAGGATGGCACTAGAAAACAAAATCTATATAGGCTTCATACGCCCCCTACTCGAATATAGTGATAGTGTTTGGGACAATTGCTTCACCGAATGCAAAAAACAATTAGAATCAATACACAACGAAGCAGGTCGTATAGTAAGCGGGGCGACTAAACTCTGTAGTAGTGAAAAACTTCTTGCAGAGCTCGGATGGGAAACACTACAAGAAAGACGCACAAAGCACAAGTTACTTATATTTTATAAGATTGTTAATGGGCTCACCCCTGATTACCTGTCTGATCTTTTTCCCCCACTAGTTGGCGATAGTAATCCCTGTAGCCTAAGAAACGAAAACGATATACAATCTATTCGCGCTCGTACTAATCTCTTCTTTAACCCCTTTTTCCCTTCAACTATAAGAGGTTGGAATAGCTTGCCCCAGGATATAAAACATGCAAACACTGTCACAGCATTTAAATATTGCCTCAATAGACACAGAAGACGTCCTCCTAAGTACTATACAACGTCAGGAATACTTAACTTTCTGGCTATTTGCACACGCATTCTGTTCAAGAATTGCTTCACGGTAAAGTAACAGCCACTGATGAAGATAATGCAACCATGTTTTGTCACGTTCAAGAATTCATAGTCAAGTCGAAACGTTTCCTATGATATAAAGGCACTAACGTAACATTGATGCAAATTATATTGAAAGAATCAACTTATGTAGTTATGGAACATCTCTCTCTCTCTCTCTCTCCCCCTCTCTCTCTCTATCTCTCTGCATGTTTGATGTATGTGCGCGTGTACGCATAAGTGTATGCATGCGTTTGTGTATGTTGTGCCTGAATGCGTGCGTGTATGTATGCATAAATGTATTTGTGTACATACATGCGTGCGTAAGTATGTATGCATGTATGTATGTATGTATGTATGTAACGGTTTACATACATGCATATAAGTTATTAAGCTTTTGGTTTAATTGTTTATGATCAAATATGTCAAAAGACTCAGCCACTCATAACATTAAAGAAAGTTATATGCCTTTATTACCAGGAGATGACTTTCAGACAAGCTAAGGCTTACAGTCAGATCCTGAAAAATATTGTATTGTTGTAAATCATGTTGTATTAGAAGCAATCAAAATAAAATTTTAACCAAATGATCACTGTTTCTTTTGAGAAAAGAAATCCGTTTTTGTTTCTAAGCCAAAATGATGTTTTGTAGATGTTTCTTTATTTGTCATATTTTTTGTTTTAGCATTTGTAAGTTCAGAATTAGCACTGAGACAAGAAATGCTTTATTTTATTACAAAACGACTGCTAGAACCTTATTGCCCTTTGACTGTATGTCTCTATCATTTGGATTTATTAAGCGCAATACTGCCTTGCCTTTGTACACTTTAACCAAAACATTTAGTCCCTAGGATATTTTCGTTTGTTAACCTACTTAATGCTTCTAAAAGTACCTCTTCAGCTATGTTAACTCGGGCGACTTTAACATGCATATCAACCTCAGAGTTTGCAGGGGGAGAGTAATGTTTGTTCTTGCATACCCGGTGTCAGTATTTAAACTGCAAACCTTAATGTTATCCTGTATGACCATTTTTTGCCCATTTTTGGCCGTCCCCCGCCCCCCTCCCCACGTGCTTCACAATTTATACAACTCTTAGCACTGCGTGGTGACTGCCACCAACTCCTACTATAGTTTGTATCTGACATGGGTTTATGCTGGGATTATCTTCACAAAAAGATTTATAAAAAAATACAGTGAAAAAGACCGGTTCGCATAAAGGCTCCCAACTCAGTCAATGCATCAAAGTGAAAACATTAAAATCAAACTAATCACTATAATAAACAAAGACGAGCACTCATGGCTAATTCTACTGTATGCCAGAATAAATGAAAACCAATAGTTGAACCACGGCGGGCCCGGCTGAAGAAGCTCTTGCGAATCTAATAAGTTGAGATATGTATACACCATATGAGGTACGCCGGGGGACATCGCCATCCAGAAAAGGGAAATTGACTGTATCAAAATCAAAATCGTCCCGTTTATCATAAATATTGGTGGACACTGTACCATTAGATATACATAGATTCGAATCCCAAAAAGGTGCCTCGGTATCTGAAGAATTTGCTCTATTTAATTGGAATTCTGTAGGGTATATTCGTATAGAGTATATCTAACTTTGATGGAAGTGTGGCTTGCGCCACCTGCACAGCCTGCTGGGCAAAAGAGTTCATGTGCATAGTCAGTCTTTTAACATTAGCTAATGTTTTGGTGCACGTGTACGGGTGACAAAGTCTATTGCTATGTCCATTCTTTTTAGAGCCATCTGGACTTGAATGTCCACTGGTACTTTTGATTTGAAAGTTTCATTTTCTAGCCTGCGGAGAAAGTCCTCCACCGACTCACCTGTCGTCTGACAAATAGACTATATGCTCATATTAACTAGTTTTTTTTACCAACTTATTGGTTGTTGCAGTTTTCAGTTGCTGTACAGTAGCTGGTTGTGGATTGATACTTTCAAACCACTACCTCGCCGTGCCATCAAGGTGCCAGGTAAGCGTTGCGAGACCTTGCTCATCATTTATACCCGTACATGTTTTTTACTGATCAAAACGCCTAAAATGAGAGTCAACATTCTGTGTTCCATCTCTAAGGTAATGTTCTAGTCTAAACCCACTGGCCATGTTTGTAAATTTATCGTTTGAATTGATCACTCGTTCTATCGGTGTTGGTTCTTCTTCTGCACCTTTGGCCTCGGCTTGCTGTATTATGAGTAGCATCGGGACCCAGGGTGAAGTTAGCTAGCTGTAAAAGTGCTTTAACCCCCCCCCACCCCCCCCCCCCCGGTGGTTTGCTCTACCGACCGTTCTATGGCGGTGGTCCCGGTGTTAGTCTTACTCTTTGTTGCTTTGTGGTTTATTCTACGAGGCGATTTGTTGTATGTCTTTCTGTGTGTCATTTTGTTCTTGTGATTTTCAGTCCTTTTAGTATTGCGATTACCTCGCTTGGGGAAGAGAGAGCTAATCTTAGTGCTTTTCGTACGTTTGTGCTTGTTTAGATTTGTCGGTTTCCTCTTCCTCTTGGGGTCTGGGAAGGGCTGCGGTTTGTGATTGTGGCATTCCCTGGACTTTTCTCTTATTTTTTTTGCGAGCGTAGATTTTAGTTAGATAGTCGAGATAATATAGGCATACCACGGCCACTTCAAATGTGTAACCCACTTTGCTACAGCAAAGACCGGATCGGACGACTCTACACACAACGTGTCGTGTCGTGAACGCACTTGTCAAAATGGGTTCAGATGTATAAAAATGATTAAAGGAAGACAAGATCCTTTGGCCAGGGTTTATTTGTTATTCTTTTCGATCCTTTCCGTTAAACGGTCAAATGTATTGTGACCGTGCAACCCTCGATAGGATCCGCCGTAAAAGTGACCGTGCGCCCACATATGAAAATGCTTCTAACATATGGCCAGTCAGTCTAGATCTTACGCCCTCGCTTAAGCTCCAAGTGAGCGTGACCATTTGAAATGAAGCGACTTTGGCGCGGACCCGATTTCAAAATAAGCCAGATACGTTTAATTTATTATTATGAATTTTCTTTTGTTATTTTTTTTCTAATTTTGTCGAAATTTAACCAAAGCAGTTTCCATACACTTAAAAGAGAACACTAGTAACTCATTTAATAACATATTGTCCCGCATTCTTTTCATAATAATAATAAAAATAATTTATTATTATTATTTCGAAGTAGTAGCAACAAGAGTTGTTGTCGTTGTTGTGGTTGTTGCCCCTTTTTCTTTCATTCTCAACCATATCAGTTTATTACCTTTATAATTTTATGATAATTATCATTATTCATTGTTGTCATTATTAGTTGTTGTTTTTGTACTGCTGTCGCAGTTATTATTATTATTATTCTGACTTGCTCCTAAAGGAAACCCAAGAGATGCGTGATCATATTATTTTTATCATCGTTACTATTAATGTTTATTTGTTGTTGTTGTTGTTGATGATGATGTTACTGATGTGACGAACGGTTATAGGATTACGAACGGTTATATGATTACTTCATTCGTCATTTATACAATGCACAACGTTTTGCATTTTGGTTTGTTAACTGCGCGTGTACATGCACGTTTTCATTTAAGTGAAAAGCTAGATTTTTCCGACTATTTCCTGAAACATCTAAATAACGGTGAGAGAAAAGTCCAGGGTGTGCCACAATCACAAGCCGCAGCCCTTCCCTGACACCAAGAGGAAGAGAGAACAGACAAAACCAAACAAGCGCAAATCGAACAAACGTACGAAAAGCACTAACATCATTAAGATTAGCTCTCTGTTCCCCAATCGAGGTCATCGCAATGCTAAAAGGACTGAAAAAAATAAGAACAAAATAACACAAGACAAGACTTAAAACAAATCGCCTTGTAGAACAAACCACAAAGCAACAAAGAGTAAGACTAACACCGGAACCACTGCCATAGAACGGTCATTAGAATAAACTACCTGGGATTTAAAGCACTTTTACAGCCGACTAACTTCACCTTGGATCCCAGTTGAGTATCCAGATCAGAAGCACTATACAGACATCATAAAACAAGTTTTGTTATAAAAATCCTACTATCTAGTTTTATACGTGTACCTGTACTTCGTATGAAAATCTCGATGCAAAATCCGAAATACTTAGTACAGTTTGTAGTTTTCGTAAAAGACACTTTTATGGCTATATCTTGATAATATTTTCAGTCTTATAATTGCGATCATATGATAAACATGTCATGCGACCAAAATCAACTTTTTGGAAGTTTTATTTTAAAACCCTCATTACTCATAAAATATTCAGACTATCTTTATGTTAAAAATAAAAAAAAAAAGTCCACTAGAAAACATTAAACAATTCATGTGGATATGATTGGTGTTTTCTATGCCACATGTAAAACTATGGATTTACTATTTATTACGAAACTGGCAACAATAAGTTTTCATGCTGAATAAAAAAAAAAAAAAAAAAAAAAGCACAGTATCTACAAATTGTCTCACATTTCTACCCTTTAATAAAGAAATATCGAGGGGTTAAACTTGAAGTTTCTTATCCGTCGGTTTGTTTGTAAGCTCAAAATGATCCCATGCGAAATGCAGTATTGGAGACAGTTTACCAAGAATAGATACGGTGGAAACCTCTGTCGGGGTTTTATAGTCCAGTATATAGGACATATAGCAAGAGTTTGCAAGGGTATATGTACACAATTGTAGGTTACATGTAGACAGTTGTCTCCATTAGTGAGTTCATCCAATAAAACATTGTTTTATTAGATTTACTTTTAATGGTATATATTGCCATTACAATCAAGTTCAAAAGTACAAATGAAAAGTGCTAAGATCTAATGTTCAGTTGATTTGTCGTCTTGAAAAAGAATTTTGAAGGAGACGGACTATTTTTTATAATTTTTGTATACAAAAGATGGCGAGGTTGAAGCTTTTAAAGAAAGATCAGGGAGAAATCTGTTTTGGTCTATAAAAAATTCGAATGAGGTTTTAAATAAGTTGAAATCCAGACAATTTCGTGCTTTTAGTCTGTCTACTTATGGTTTCTCCACGCCTTACACTACACTCCCTCATAATCTTATAAAAGAAAAACTAAATGATTAATTGAATGGGCATTTCATAGAGAAGATTCCCTCTACCTTGCATGTAATGTAAGAAATGCTTTTTTCGCTTCTGAAGTGCATAAAAATTACACATTATGGACATGTCAGAAAGTGTATGAAGCTCTCACCTTTTTACTTGACAATATATATATAAGATTTGGTACTAAGTAATTTAGACAAAATTGTGGGTATTCCGATGGGTACGAATTGCGCACCCCTTGTGGCTGATTTGTTCTAGTTTTGTTTTGAAAGAGACTTCATGATGCCCCTTTCCGTTGAAAACCAATCTGAAATCATTGAAACTTTTAGCTCGACTTCAAGATATTTGGATGATTTATTGAATAGTGACAATACCTACTTCGACGGTTTAATCAGTCAAATTTACCCCCCTCCCCCACCCCTCCCAAGAACTTCAGTAAAATAAAGCTAATTCTTCTGATACCGAAGCCGCGTTTTTGGATTTACATTTCTCTATTGTAGATGGGTTTGTTTCCTGCAAAATTTATGATAAATGCGATGATTTTGATTTTGAGATAGTAAATTTTCCTTTCTTGGATGGTGATGTTCCTCGTGCGGCATCCTACGGTGTTTATATTTCATAATTAATTCGATTTGCCAGAGTGTCTAGTCATGTAACTGAATTCAACACTCGTAATAAATTGCTAACTGCTAAACTTCTTAATCAGGGTTATCGGTATCATAAACTACGTAAAGCATTTTCTAAGTTTTATAGACGTCATTCCGATTTAGTTTCAAAATTCAATGTTGGACTAAAATCTCTTCTGCAACAAGGCCTATCGGAATGGAATCTCGAGTCTTTTTTTTCTGGAAACAAAATGAGAATGTCGTCTGCTACAAATTATTAGTACAAACACGATTCACATGAAATGTCGTCATATTCTCTCTTAAAAAAATGAGAACGTCGTCTGCTGCAAATTTGCTTAGCTATTTTCTATACTTCAGTAGTTGATAAAGCGATTCTGACCCACTCAGGTCTTTTGTTATGCTCCTCTGAGAATAAGACGGAATTTCTTTCGATTTATGAATGCTGTATACAGTTACTTAAGCAGTGTCTAGGCAAATTTAGGAGACGACATATTTGCGGTATTTTTCTTTCCAGATAACACGTTTGACATTCACGTAGATTGGCTCCATTTGTTTTGCACCTGTGTTTTTGTCATTCATTCTATCACTTGCTGTAGCCTCATTTGTCTCTTTAATCCCTTTTCACTGTTTCACTGCAGAAACCGTCTATCTTCAAGTTTTTAATCTTTATCACTCTCTAGGCTAATTCAAGAGACGACAAATTGCCGGTATTTTTCTTATTTTCACAGAAAACAGGTTTTGACATTTCATGCAAACTGTCTCCATTAAGAAAAATATTTCAGTATATTATCTGCTGAAAATTTTACCCAGAGCTCTAAGTGTTAAACTAAGGGACATAACTGATTGTATTATATTTTAAGCTACACTAGATTGTACACCTAAAAATGATAGAAGCTAAAGACAGACCAATATTCATGCAAAGGACCCAATTGTATGAAAAGTCAAACCCGAATTAAATTAAAAAAAAGTATTCCCATTCGTCGCCTGCTGAAATCATCACCCAGCATGCTTTTAACCCTTAAAGCGCCAAGGAAATCTGCATCTGAAAATGTCGTCTGCTTATGTCGTCTGCTGCGTCTTCTTGCAAACTATTCAAACTTACATTTTGCATATAGGCAAACAATGTGGACCCAGATCAGACTGCTCCTAAAGAAGCAGTCTGATCTTGGTCCACACTGTTTGCAACAATGACTTTTAAAGTAACCGGCAGAAGACAAAGCAGACGACAATTGTTGTGATTGGCGCTTTAAGGGTTTAAAGCCACAATTACTGGCAATAAATGTACTGTGCTTTCTATATTTCTTTCCGTTAATAAGTTCTCACCACTTCGAGCGCTCTTTGTTTTACTAGAAATGACAATTTTTAGACGGCAAATGAGTATTTCCAGAACTTGTTTTATGATCTGCTTCTTAGAGCGAATTTAGCCCTCTCAGCCCTGCAGGCCAAAAAGATACTATGTGCAAACAATGTACATACATATGAGATGGCTCGTCACGAGCCATCTCATCAGGATCTACACTTTTTGCCTTTTTTTTTATTTTTGACTGAACCCTAATTTGCAACAGTGGATATGTCTAAATTTAAAGATGGAAGAGTCCACTTCAGAAACTCAGGGATGAAAGGTTACTATCAATTATTTTATAACCTAAATAGAAACAATCTAAACAATTTTTCATTGGAGTTTAGGCGTAATTAGCCATTTAATAAAAAAAAAAGCTTTTATCTGGTCACCAACCGTGATTTTCGACCGCTGGCTCTGTTTTTTTTTTTCAGCTTCTGGGATCTATATTCGTTTACGGATTTTTCCAACAGATTATGATTAGTTATTTCGATTCGGTTCGGCCGTTTCGGTTAATTTTGAAACCAAAATGGCGGCTAATCTTCGCACTTTATAACTTGAAGTAAATTTTCCAATGTTGCGAAACACTTATCCTGATCCAGTTTATTCTGTCTTCCCTGTTTTGACATCATAATTGCCTCAAGTACGACGTTCTTCGACCAGTCGTCCTAGTACGTGGAGAAATACTGGTTTGATTGGAGCGCACCTGGCCAGGTGTAATCCTTTGGCGTCTGCCGTCGGGTGTAAATCGATTATATTCTATTTCTGATTTTAGTACCATTTTTCACCAAATTTCTTATGGCGCCTTCTATTGAAAAAGCATTTGAATTTGTTTAAATTACCAAGATCGGCCGCTTATAATAAAAAAAACCCCAAAACATACACAAGGTTGTTTACTGAAGGGACTGAAATAGATTTTTGAAGATTTCGTTAGTTTGCGCAAGAACATCCAAACATCTGTTTAAACGAAAATAGAATCTTCCACATACTAAAATGTGATGTATCTTACCTCATGTCAGTCAGGCATTGTTATTAAGTATTTCTTTTTCTACATGTTGTATCATATTTGTTTCTTTTGTATGTGCATTCATTTATTACTTCATCTTTTCACTCATTGTCGATCGACATTCTGATAAGACTCAGAAATGTTCACTACACATCTCTTGAAATGCAACCAAATTATTTCAATATCACCATGGCGGCCGACAGGATCATCTGTGATCCTACTTGAACTCTTACTTTGTAAAACCTGAAACCTGAAAGGATCGGGTCAGATGGTCTTGGCGGCTTCTATGGTGTATGCAAAACTTTAAAATGGGTGCCGATAAACGACTAAGTTACAATAGATGTCACCTGCTTTTGATTTTGGTACTCATAACATGGATTCACAATCTCCATGCACATAACATATCAAGTCTAAGCATAATCATTTCTCTGCAGCATAGTAACGAAACTTACAAACATATCAAATCGTGTCAGCATTACAAAGAAGTCTCTGCCCATTTGAAACATTTTTAACCTTTACGAACAGATGCATGAGGATTTTGTTTACAGTCTGTTTTCTTGCATGGCTAATAAGATTACTGCTTTTAAGTGGCGACATCCAGCCAAACCCCAGCCCTACTTCAGCGAGTTCCACAAATGATACAAGCTTTTCCAGTTCAGATTCTCAGGAAATCCTCGCAAATCATCTCAGCATTTTACAACTCAGCGTCCAAAGTCTGCTACCTAAAATTGATCTAATAAAAGCTGAATCAGTGACATATGATATAGTTGTTTTCACGGAAAGCTGGCTCAAACCCAATATCACTGAAGACCTCATATCACTACAGAACTTCTTGCCACCCTTTAGGACAGACAGAAATGACCGACCCGGAGGCGGTGTTGTGATATATGCGCGCGATACACTCTCGCGCAAGCGCCATAAAGACATTGAAATCAATGACTTGAAGCTGGCTAGAAATTGCAATAAAGTCGAAGAAAGTCCTAATCGGAAGTATCTACAGGCCCCCAAATAGTAGTTTCGAGTATTTTAATTTAATTTTGGAGAGTATCGACCGCTCTTACAACACTAATATTCAAGATATCATAATCACAGGCGACTTCAGTTACAATATGTTTTCTGATAGTAATAATAAAATGAAAGACTTGCTGCAGTTTATGGCAACTAACAGATGAGGCCACACACTTTACGGAACAATCCATGTCTCTAACTGACCTAATCATCGTTAGAAATACAAACAATATCTTAAGTTGGGGTGTGGCGGATCCTTTTATTCCAGATCTTACGAGGTACCACTTCCAGTACTTGTCTTCTTAAAATTCTTCCGCCCAAAAGCCAGAACATACAAAAGAAAAATATGGAACTATCAAAGAGCTGATTTTGTAAAATACCGACAACTTCTAAGCGAGCACGACCTAGTAACTCAAATCAGAGATCATGGCCTGGATACCGGAGTACAAATCATTGCTGATGCGATATTTGATGCAGGCGAAAAATCAATTCCAAATAAAGTTGTTAATATTCGCCCTAATGATTATCCCTGGATCACATGCAACATAAATTTACTAATACGTAGACGACGAAGAATTTACAACAAATTCAAGATTTGTTTGTGTTTATGTTTTACGGCCTAGTCAACCTAGTGGGGTCATGTCGAGCGCGGTCAGTTTACCTAACCACACGTTTACTGGGCAGGCTTAGTCCTCTAACCGGTTAACCAGTATTGTGCACATTCTTTCGCCAGAAACTGATAACTGCCCTTCTTGAATCAGCTGAAGGGAGAGAATGACCGTAGAAAATATTTCTTGATCAATCTCCACGAAAGAATGTTGCCGACCTCGGCGGGGGTTGAACCCGCGACCTCCTGGTCTCCAGTCGAACGGCGCATCCAACTGAGCCACCGAGGCCGGCTCAATTCAAGAACACAAAAAACTTATATTTCAGGAATCTGTTTAAAACATTACGAAACTTAGACACATACCTAATCCGGAACTCAAAACAAGACTATTTTAACAAGCTTGAAAGCATACTCACCGATGAAACTCCTAATTCTAAACATTTCTGGAAAACTTTCAAGCAAATCTTAAAACTCGAAAAATCCTCACAAGCGCTACCTACCCTTAACCTTAACAATAAATGTGCAGAAACGGACCTCCAAAAAGCAAACATGTTGAATGAATACTTTTCTTCCCAATCTGTAGTTGATGATCATAATACACCGTTGACACCTCCGAACACCTTTTCACATGAATGTCTTGAAATCTTCGAGATCCGCCCACAGACCGTTGAAGACGTCTTCGACGGTCTTGACACGAGTAAAGCTAGTGGGCCTGATCTTATGAGTCCTCGACTGCTGAAAGAAGGTTCGTCTATTCTTGCAGAGCCTTACTCAATCTTATATACCTCTTCTCTTCGGCTAGGTCATTTTCCATCCTCTTGGAGGGACGGAAATGTTACAGCAATTCACAAAAAAAGATGATCGGTCACAAACCTTTGAATTACAGGCCGATATCATTACTCTGTCAACCAAGCAAAAGCATGGAACGATGCATTCATAAAGTACTGTATAATTACAATAGCAAACACATTCTCTTAACCCCCTTTCAGTCCGGCTTTATTCCAGGGGACTCCACGACCATCCAACTGCTCCATACTTACCATATGTTTGGTGAAGCTGTCGATAACGATAAGGAAGATCGTGTGGTTTTTCTGTGACATAAGCAAGGCTTTTGATAGGGTTTGGCACCAGGGTCTTATATTCAAACTACGAGATATGGGCTGCTGCGATGAACTTCTAAACTGGTTCTCTAGCTATTAATACAACAGACGACAAAGAGTTGTCATAAACGGTCAGACATCTGAGTGGACATATGTCCTAGCCGGCGTGCCCTAGGGATCTATCTTGGGGCCGCGATTATTTCTCATCTAAATCAATGACATTGTAAACGAGCTCCAATCATCAGTTAGATTGTTCGCAGACGATACAAGCCTTTATATAATAGTTGAAAATCCGAACTCTGCAGCCACCATTTTAAATCACGACCTGAACCTTATCGATACATGAGCTGCGCAGTGGCTGATTGATTTCAGCGCTGCTAAAACTATTTCCCAAATCTTATCATTGAAACGCAACCCGCCCCTGCATCCACCCCTGTACATGTATATGAACGGAACACCTATCACTGATGCTTCATCACACAAGCACTTAGGCTTGACGTTCACCAGTAACTGCAATTGGGCTGAACACATTAACAATATCACAACAGCCACCTGGACTAGACTAAATTTGTTACGTGCACTGAAATTCAAAATTAACAGACATGCCCTCGAAAAAATTTATATCTTATTTATTTGACCCTTGCTTGAATATAGTACGCAGTTTGGGACAACGCCTCTGTTGAAAGTAAAAAGCAACTCGAAGCTGTACACAACGAAGCAGCGCGAATTATAACAGGTGGAACAAAACTTTGTGGCATAAAGAACCTCCTTGATGACCTCGGCTGGGAATCTCTACAAGCTAGTCGCGAAAAGCACAAACTAATTGTCTTTTATACAATGGTTAACGGCCTTACACCTGAATATCTCCAATCTCTTATCCCACAATTGTTCAAAATTCTACTACATATAACTTGAGAAATTCCAGCGATCTTCCCGATGTTCATACGCGAACAAACTTTTTTTAAATAACCCATTCATTCCGTCAACAAAACTTGCCTGGAATGATCTGTCCGACGAGATTAAGACCGCACCATCTGTTGCTTCGTTCAAATATCGACATAATAATAATCTTAAAACAAACTCCGAAATATTACGATACTGGCTTTCGTATTGGCCAGATCTTCCATGCAAGACTCAGAATGGAATGCAGTTCCATAAATGTGCATCTCTACAGGAAAAATATCGTACATAGTCCAACATGTTCATGTGGGGGATTCGAAAGTACATATCACTTCTTTTTTCCAATGCCCAAACTATGCAGTCATCAGAAGAAGGTATCTTTTAACCTTTCTTCCTACCCTTAACACTAATCAGGTTCTTTATGGTATAACTGATGCCTCTGTGGTAGAGAATGAAGCTTTATTTTCTCAGGTCCAAAAATTCATAATACATTCTAAACGTTTCGTTTGATCTGCTAACAAAAATACACTTTAAGCGGCACCAAATGATAAACTAAATACACTTTAAATAAATATGCAACGTTATATTAAAATGAAACTTTAACGGGTATTGTCGATCGACAGCGTAGAATGCAACATCGTATATGTTGAGCGAGGACAAAATGTCGTAATTGTAACATAAATACCCTTATGAGCATCCTCCCAGTAAGCATTCTGTATAAATCTGAATCGGGCCGTTATCGGCCGATAATGACCGATGTGGATTTGTGAGGAATGCTGGCTGGGTGAAGAACAAATGTGCACGTTATTCTCAAAGAAATTCTCGATATATGTACCGATGTAAATAACTAATCGTAATGGTTATTGTTGTGTTGTTATTATTACTGCTGTTAGTGTATTATTATTATTAGGAGTTGCAATAATGATGGTGATTAGGACGACGGTACCCATTATTATTATTATTATTATTATTATTATTATTATTATTGTACTTCACAAACATACATCATAATTATCTACCATTCATGTTTTGTAAATATGCCTTTATTCCTATTTCAGGAGATGATTTATACAAGCTTTTAGCTTTTTATCAAATTCTGTACCATATAACATTATGCGATGTATATATGTGAACTTAAATGAATAAAATATTGTTTAAAACAACATCCAAATTACACTGAAAACTTCTTTCCAAGGATGCATGTGGTCCCACCTAAGGGGCTATACACATGTACAAAAAAAAAAAAACAACAACAACCTCTTATATACATTGAAGATTTGAAGGCATTTGGTAAAAACATGTTTGAATGCTCTGTGTAGCAAACGTGTTCCTCGATCATAAGATATTTTATACCAGGGCTCATGTAGCTCCATCCCAGGGTATATACGGATAAAATGAAACCAACTTTTAAAAATAAGGACTTGATGCGAATTTCTTGCAACTTTGCTTGCATCAGACATAGACCCTTTGTGCGGAGGCTATTTACTGCCAACTGAGCCGTAACGCTATCAGAGGTGTTTGTTTGTTTGTGTTGAGGTTTTACGGCCCAGTCAACCCAATGGGGTCATGTCCAGCGCGGTCAGTTTACCTAACCACACGTTTACTGGGCAGGCTTAGTCCTCTAAGCGGTTAACCAGTATTGTGCACATTCTTTCGCCAGAAACTGACAACTGCCCTTCTTGAATCAGTGGAAGGGAGAGAATGACCGTAGAAAATATTTCATGATCAATCTCCACGAAAGAATGTTGCCGACCTCGGCGGGGGGTACTTTCGCAGTCTGGCCCTGAGGTTATAAAACGTTTTTCATGCTCAACTCACCTGAGCATGAAATTTGTCCTATTTATAAATCTCAGATTGCTAACGGTTGCAAATTATTTCTTGCTAAACAGAGCTGAGCATGAAAATTTCTCTGCTAATGAATATGAAAATGTTAACTATGTAATCAAACCGCGCGTTTGTCCGGAAACCAGGTAACGCTTATAAATAGCCGCTGTGACGTCATAGTGCAGAACGTCAGAGCGCAGTGTAAAGAGGGTTATCTGTAAGACCTGGACAGAAACAATGGCAAACAGTAAAGACCCAGATCAGACTCCGCAGAACGCGGCGTCTGATCAGGGTCTGCACTGTCTGCTTAAATTACAGGAAGATAAGGGTCAAATGAAGCAATCTGAAGTTGTCTATAATTCTCCTATAATTCTCTTAAGTGGGTTATGAAATGTCCTTTCTTGTACTGTGTACTGGGAAGATTTGAAACCTAACCTGTTTTTCTTCCTAATCTTTGCCGTCGAGAATACAAAAATTTACCCTTAAAGCGCCCAGCAAAATTTGTAGCAGACGACTTTATATTTTTTTTTCAGAGAAAATCAGTCTGGACATTTCATGTGAATCGTCTGGCAGACGATTCACATGAAATGTCAAGACTTATTTTCTTTGGAAAATAATGCTGCAATTGTGATTAACGCTTTAAGGGTTAAAAGCAAAGAGCACAATAAGTTTCATCTTCAAAGAAAAGGCTTGTCTGGTATTAAGGAATTCTATACCAAAACGAAAGTAGTCTTCCCGGAAAAAATCAAATTACCAGTCTGAGAATATGACAGTAATACCTTGATTATCGTATTGCCCTAAGCATTCAGACAAACCTAAGCAATCAGTGTAGACACAGATCAGTCGTCGCAGAATATGACGTCTTGCCGGCCTCAGTGGCTCAGTTTGATGCGCGTCCGACTGGTGATAAGGAGGTTGCGGGTTCGACCCCCGCCTGGTCGGCAATATTCTTTTGTGGAGATTAATCATGGAATATTTTCTACGGCCATTCTCTCCCTTCCGCTGATTCAAGAGGGGCAGTTGTCAGTTTGTGGCCAAAGAATGTGCACAATACTGGTTAACTGCTTAAAGGACTAAGCCTGGCAGCTACAAGTATGGTTAGGTAAACTGACTGCTCTCGACATGACCCCAGTGGGTTGACTCGGCCGTAAAACCTCAACACAAACGAAACCACCTTTTAGGTACACCATCAGGCAGCCGAAAGAACTTTTTTTTTCAATTTTAGAAGTTTGGTTAGGAGTTTAGGCGTCCGAATATTTAGTTTATTGTTATGAAGTAACCTGTTATAGATATATAGGACTTTAATATTAATCTTTCGCCGACGATTTAATATGTCATGAGAGCTACCATTATATGAAAACCAAGTCTTGGTATATCGGATAAATGTTATGAGAAAGATAAAATTTCAGCTTAATAAAAAAACTTCTCATTACGAAAACATGCCTATTCAAATATATTGAAAATTTCACCACCAAAAAATGAAAATTTTCAGATAAAAAATTCTGATATTTTTCATATTTTTGCGTCGAGGCGGTTCTAATGAGTACCACAATCTATGTTTTTGAGCAGAACTAAGAAAAATAATGTATACCCCTGTAAACCCCAGTTTTACTATATAAAAGTGGGTTTAAGGGGGTCAGAATTTTATAGGTATGTTTTCGTGATGTTGAGACAATGCCGCACCATGAGAAAAAGTGTCTTTGGGCTTAGGCGGACTGCGAGGTTCCTAATCAGAACAGGGCCTTCACTGTCCGCTAACATAATCATTGGATACTACTGAATGTATCCATGGAGAAGAAAAGGCCCGGATGATACTTTGCGCATGCGCATGGTGATCTGAATCTACGCATTTTGCGCATGTTCGTAAGCACTTTTTCGCATAATGCGGCCCATATAGATTCCTTTATTAGAGCACTCCTTGATAATGCGCATGTTGTGTGGGATAATGCAAACAGGCAGAGCTAGAAAAAAGAATATAGAATGAAGCCTCTCGCATTGTGGCAGGCGCCACTAATCTTATTTCTTTTGACAGACTGTTACAGGAAGTAGGTTGGGAGGAAATTTCATCCCGGAGAAAGAAACATGTTAAAATTTATTTTATAAACTGTTAAATGGATTTTGTCCAATTTGTCAACACGTATTCCGTCCACTGCTTGTAATTACACTTCGTACATTGTAATATCCAAACTTAACGTTTAGATGTCCTTCTTGCTTTCCATTATTCGTGAATGGAACTGGAATGAACCCCGACCAGGAAACTTGCGGCTCGAGAAGTATTTTGTCTTTGAAACATAAGTTGAATGCTAATTTGATAGCCACACCCTTCTGTTATAATAAAGACAAACGTATGGGCTAATATACCGTGAATCCTCGTAACAACGACAGTATTTGTTTCCAAAAATGTTGCTATTATAATGAATTTGTTGTTGTAAAGAATCCTTAATGGACAGAATGATAGGTATGAAAAGGCCTTGTTTTATTCTTATTTCCTCATAGAACATATGTTTTGGATATTTGTTAGAATCGCCTCTCTGAGGCGATTCTAACAAATATCCAAAACATATGTTGCTTGAAGATTTTATGCAATGTTTTTTGCATAATTTCTCATTAACCGTCGCTTTTTGAGCAATGGTTTCGTGACATTCAAATTGTCATTATAACGAAATTTGTCGTTGTATCGAGTGTCGGTATAAAGAGGGTTGACTGTGTCATGCAAGATTAAGAACTCAGTGTAAGGCTCATAATCAGTATCTCTATATAAAGAATATTGTAGACAGTCCATTGTGTGTCTGTTGTGATATCGAGAATACGCACCATTTCTTACTCGAATGCGCTAGTTTTACTATTTTGCAACGATTTGTTAAATGAAGTAGCTCTGCTTTGCACTTCAGATATGACTGAAATAGTCATTTGAATCAAATAAGATTTCCTGTGTTGTCCAAGACTGCAGCTTAAAAATACAATAATCGTTTTTAATTCAAGATTTTAAGTAACGGTAAACCAAATACAGTTGGTAACGGAACTTAGAACAGCCTTTAACCAAAGCATTCTTGACGGATATTTAGTCTTGTTTTTACATTAATACAGCTGAAGCATAGTACCGACTACTACCGACTACTCCATTCCCCGTGGAGCCATATGTCAAATTATCTCTTCGCACTGCTTCAAGTAGTGCTTTTTCGTTTCCGTTTATTACGAAGTTAACTATATTCATTTTATTTATTTCAACCACACTAGAAAAACTGAAAATTCTTAGCCGTCCTTATATTGTCTAAAATTTTAAACTTTTTCATTTATCAACCTTCCTGCGTTATTCAGTATGTTCAAATCTTCATAGCTTTTCATATCAAGACATAAGATGACAGCAAATTGATACAGATTTACTATACGCTTAAATATATCAAAATAACTCAAAAAGCACACCGCAAACTATGTAGGGTGATGCCATAAGTCACGTGTTTCGCCATGAAAATATAAGTGAAGATACCAGGAAATGTCAATTAAGAAAATACGCCTATTCAAATATATTGAAAATTTCACCACAAAAAAACTGAGTTTTCAGATAAAAATTCTGATATTTTTCATATTTCTGCTCAAAAACATAGATTGTGGTATTCGTTAGAACCGCCTCGCCGAGGCGGTTCTAACGAGTACCCAGAATTTATGGTTTTGAGCAGAAATAAGAACAACAATGTATAGTTATACGAACAATAATGTATACCCTTGTAAACCCCAGTTTTACTATACAAAAGTGGGGTTTAAGGGGGTTAAAAGTAAAAAGGTATGTTTTCGTGATGGCGGGGGGTGGGGGGGGGGGGACCAGACGGTGGATGCATATTCTAGCTGCGGCCTGACTAGAGTCTTAGCTACTGATTTCAGGTCCTTGTTATTGACCCGAATGTTCATTTTGAGGAATTCGAGGGTCTAGTTCAGTCCCCCCACCATGGGGGGTGTGGGGGGACCTATTGTTTTTAGTGCGGATCCCGCACCAGACGGTGGATGCATATTCTAGCTGCTGCCTGACTAGAGTCTTAGCTACTGATTTCAGGTCCTTGTTATTGACCCGAATGTTCATTTTGAGGAATTCTAGGGTCTAGTTCAGTCCCCCCACCATGTGGGGTGCGGGGGGGACCTATTGTTTTTAGTGCGGATCCCGTCGGCGTCGGGGTCGGCGGCGTCGGCGTCGGCGTAGCCTCTTGTCCGCACTCTATCTCCTTAGTGAATGGACATATTTTAACCAAACTTACAAAAATATATCATTGGGAGGAGGAAAAATGCTGATTAGATTTTGGTGACCTTGACCCCATTTTCAAGGTCACAGGAGGGCTTAGATTGTTGGAAAATGGCTTGTCCGCACCCTTTCTCTTGAAGCAATGAATAGATTTTAACCAAACTTGCACATCTTTATTACTGGGACATGTAAAAGAACTGATTAGATTTTGGTGACCTTGACCCTATTTTCAAGGTCACAGGAGGGCTTAAATTTTTGGAAAATGGTTTGTTCGCACCCTATCTCTTGTAGGAATAAACAGATTTTGACCAAACTTGCACACTTACAATGCTGTGACATGTAAAAGAACTGATTAGATTTTAGTGACCTTGACCCCATTTTCAAAGTCACGGGAGAGCTTAGATTTGTTGGAAAATGGCTTGTCTGCACCCTATCTCCTTAAAGAATGAATGGATTTTGACCAAACTTCTACATCTTAATTGTTGAGACATGGAAAAGAACTGGTTAGATTTTGACGATCTTGACCCCATTTTCAAGGTCACACTAAGGCTTAGATTGGTGGAAAATGGCTTGTCTGCACCTTGTTTCCTGAAGGAATGAGTAGATTTCGACCAGACTTGCACAGCTATATTTTTGGGACATGGAAAAGAACTGATTAGATTTTGGTGACCTTGACCCCATTTTCAAGGTCACACTAGGCTTAGATTGTTGGAAAATGGCTTGTCTGCACTGTATCTCTTGAAGGAATGGATGGATTTTAACTAAATTTGCACAGCCAAATTGTTGTGGCATGGAAAATAACTAATATTATTTTGGTGACCTTGGCCCCATTTTCAAGGTCGCAGGAGGGCTGAGATTGTTGGATAATGGCTTGTCTGCACGCTATCTGCTGAATGAATGGATGGATTTTGACCAAACTTGCACAGCTATATTGTTGAGACAGAGACAAGAACTGATTAGATTTTTTGTGACCTTGATCCCATTTTCAAGGTTACACAAGGGCTATGATTTTAGAAAATGGCTTGTCAGCACCCTATCTCATTGAGGAATGGATGAATTTTGACCAAACTTACATATATTATGTATAGGTATATTGTGAATTTGAGTTTATTATAGATACAATCTATTTTAACAATATGACTGTTCAAACTGGTGGGGGTGGGGGGTGGGGGGGGGGACATACGTTTTCCTCCGAAAACACTGTTCTAGTTAGCTGTCGTTATATTGTCTATGTGGGTATTCAAGGTTAGGTCATCTGAAATGGTGACCCCGAGATATTTGGCTGCCGAAACACCTTAAAGCTGAATATAATGCAAGAGATATTTAGTTTGAATGGGGTTTTGAGACTGGTAATATGGAGGACCATGAACATGTCATAATGTTGATGACGTAGGTTTGTTGCCCTTGGTCTAGATACAGTTTGGTAAAAATTTAATTTTATCACTTAGTGGCCAAAAATACCAACATTCAGCATTAAATATCCGCGATGTAGATATTCTACATAGATGCAAATGTGAAATATCAGTTATACCATGGTTCTGCGCATACACGTGCGATAATGCACGCGCTCGTGCATTATCGCATCGTACATGCGCACGAACCATGGTATAACTAAGACTTATTTGTTTGTTGACTTTCATAATCAGGGCCCAGTTGTTCAAAGCGTCGTTAGCTTAACGAGCTCGTTAAGAGTCATTTCGTTAACTGTTTTAGCGGATTCAATATTCAATAGTCTGATATTTTTTGCTGAAAAAATGTGAGTAGCTTTTCACATTTTTTTCAGCAAACAATTTCAGCATATTTGCATATCACTCAATGTAAATTTTAACGAATCGTTAACTAACGACATCGTTAGTTTTGAACTACTGAGCCCAGATCTTTATATCAATTCTGTGAAGAAAGCTATTGTATTTATATTATCACGCAAGATACATGTACTTGACACTGAATCTAACTATTCCACTTTACAGAACATATCATCTGTCTCAAGTGTTTTCTCAATATAATTAGCATCTTCAACATAAAAAATGATGCGGTCTTAAAAATTCATGATCATGTTGATATAAGAGGTTCAATTTATCTAATCAATATGGGTAATTAATACTACCACAGATCTACTGCTGCCTACGCTGACAATTTCTCGTATTTTGTAGCTGTACCACGCCAATTAAATCTTTCGGGGTTAACTATTATATATAATTAAGCGAATCATCACGAAAACATGCCTATATAATATTGATCCCCTTAAACCCCACTTTTATATAGTAAAACTGGGGTTGACAGGGGGTATACTTTATTTTTCTTACTTTTGCTCAAAAACATAGATTGTGGGTACTCGTTAGAACCGCCTCTCGTGAGCAGAACTATGAAAAACATCAGAGTTTTTTATCTGAAAATTTTCAGGGAGGTGAAATTTTCTATATATTTGAATAGGCGTGTTTTCGTAATGGTGTTCTGTTTCTGAAAAAAAGAATTCTTTTCAGCTTTTTATTTCTGTTTTTTTTTTTTTTTTTGCGTTGTGTTCGGCTTTGGAAACCTATACATACAGAGTTTCATCTTCGATTGTTTACTATCGAGCCATAGTATACAAACGCCAAAATTTCCTTAAAGTAGTTGTCCACGTGATTGTCGTTGACCAATATAATCAAAGCACACGCGAGATGAAATCCAGGTAACGGTTATTTATGGCCGCGCTGCTCTTGTCGCTGCGACGACAGAGAGGTGTTGATATAAGGCTATCTGTAAAACCTGGACTGGGACATTCCAGGCATTGGCAAACAGTGCAGACCCAGATCAGACGCCGCAGAACGCGGGGTCTGATCAGGGTCTTCACTGTTTGCATAAATTACAGGAAGTTAAGGGTTAAATGAAACAGTCTTAAATCCCCCATTAATTAGTATTTTCCGAGCCTACACTCAGAGACAATCGATCCACCAATGCTGTCAGTGCTTCGATTGGATTCCAAAGCTACTCTCATATACAGTATAACCTCAATGGCTCGAACACGGATGGCTCGTTTACCGTGGATGATTCGAACTCGTTTTTCAGTCCCGACAAAATTCTTCCAATAGCTCAAGAAAACAAATATTTAGGGATTTTTTTTTCTTATTTTATCACGGAATTGTATGTAATTGTATGTTGTGTGTACTCATTAGAATCGCCTCATCGAGGCGATTCTAATGAGTACACTCAACATACAATCGTTGTGTAGAAAATCGAAAAGATTTCCCTAAATTTTCGCTATTTGCTTCCTGAACTGGTGCCATGATTAACCCTCAGTGGCTCGAACTACCCATATCTCGAACAAATTTCCATGGTCCCAAAGATGTTCGAGCCATTGAGGTTCGACTGTATTTTAGATGATCTGTATGTGCTAGCTGCCATAATTGGATTTGTTTCCAATGTACGGTTTCACCACTGACATTTTGTAGGTATGGTAACCTGTGAGAAAAAATAAAGATTAATCAAAAAGAAAAAAAAAGAAAAGAATAGAATATTTGGCTTGGTTATATATACTTGTATCTATTTAGGAAGTTTTCTTCATAAATTAACAGTTTTAAATGTGACCTATCTGAACCTGATATACATTTTAATTTTATGAATTCAAAACTTCAGTTTAATGAATACTGGAGAATACTATTAAGGCATTACTTCATTCAATATAGATTTAAACGTAAATTGTTTAATGTAGAAATTAAGACGTGGAAGACGCGCAATCTGTTTGATAGTCCGATAAAATAAAATGACTATAAAGGCTGATCTCTGGTGGCCAGCCTTCAACGTCATGATATTATTTTGTTTTTATTTCAGTGGATTATCAACAGGATTATAAGAAAAAAAAAGGCACTAGAGTCTGGAGCCAGCATCTAGCGTATCGACATTTCACTGAGAGACAGTACATTTATTGGAAATTCATCACGAAAACATACCTATATAATTTTGACCCCCTTAAACCCCACTTTTATATAATTAAACAGGGGTTCACAGGGGTATACATTATTCTTATTATTTCTGCTTAAAACAAAGATTGTGGGTACTCGTTAGAACCGCCTCTCCGAGGCGGTTCTAACGAGTACCCACAATCTATGTTTTGAGCAGAAATATGAAAAATATCAGAGTATTTTTATCTGAAAATTTTCAGTTTTTAGAGGTGAAATTTTCTCTATATTTGAATAGGTGTGTTTTCGTAATGAAACGGTTCCACAGCTTTGCTTTTGTTCTCTATCTATCTATCTATCTATCTCTCTATCTATCTATCTGTCTGTCTGTCTGTCTGTCTGTCTGCCTGCCTGCGTGCCTGCCTATCTATCTATCTATCTATCTATCTATCTATCTATCTATCTATCTATCTATCTATCTATCTATCTACCTACCTACCTACCTATCTATCTATCTGTCTGTCTGTCTGTCTGTCTGTCTGTCTGTCTGCCTCTCTGTCTATCTATCTATCTATCTATCTATCTATCTATCTATCTATCTATCTATCTATCTATCTATCTATCTATCTATCTATCTATCTATCTGCCTGCCTGCCTCTCTATCTATCTATCTATCTATATATCTATCTATCTATCTATCTATCTATCTATCTGTCCGTCCGTCCGTCCGTCCGTCCGTCCATCTGTCTGTGCCTGCCTGCCTGCCTATCTATCTATCTATCTATCTATCTGCCAGTCTGATCAGAATCTTCACTGGTCGCATTTTAGATGGCTAAGGTTGCAAACTTTCTTCATGCCGACAACGAAAACACTAAGGGGCGCGGGACGGGTCTCACCCTTAATTCTTATTCAGCTCATAATTATTACAAATATGTGTTAGGTCCGTGTATAGGCTCCTCTACCTCATCAGTGAAGCACCACTGTAAACTAAAGATAATCACAAAACTGCGACGATAGTAGCGGTCTCAGTGGCGATCTGAATCCAGACCAAGCTGGACCACGATGGGTCTGACAACAGTCAGCAATAGCCAGGCGCCGACTTTCTGGACCAAGGAGGCAGCCGTCATTCAGTTTGAGGACCGACTCACCGTCGTGCAATTAAAGAGAGTTGCAAAGTAATCAACCATACTCGTACCTTAGTTGACAGAGATGCCTGCATTTTGCCGCACAACATTAATGTTGTAACTAACATTTTGTGACAACTAGGAATAGTTTTGAGCCGTTCCGAAAAATCAGCAAAGAGGTTACATCATTTGAAACACGTTAAGGGAAAAGAGCGGTTATAGTATATACGAACAGCAAAGGTTCAGGCGAGCCTGCGCATTCGCGCAGTCTCGCCTGAACCTATGCTGTTCTCTCACGTGTGGAAGGCAATGAGGAAACTTCAGCCAAAGAGCTAGTAATGTAGCCGTGCTAATCGACCAGGCATGCGCACTGAAGGATTGATTCGACGGAAAGTCCGGAGAGCCCTTTTTCTCGCAATGCTGGCAATATGGGTACCTAGCAATAGCGGGCGCATAGTGCACCATATACAGTATAACCTCAATGGCTCGAACACGGATGGCTCGTTTACCGTGGATGATTCGAACTCGTTTTTCAGTCCCTATAAAATTCTTCGAATAGCTCAAGAAAACAAATATTTAGGGATTTTTTTCTTATTTTATCATAGAATTGTATGTTGTATGTTCTCATTAGAATCGCCTCATCGGGCCGGCCTCGGTGGCTCAGTTGGATGCGCCGTCCGACTGGAGACCAGGAGGTCGCGGGTTCAACCCCCGCCGAGGTCGGCAACATTCTTTCGTGGAGATTGATCATGAAATATTTTCTACGGTCATTCTCTCCCTTCCGCTGATTCAAGAAGGGCAGTTGTCAGTTTCTGGCGAAAGAATGTGCACAATACTGGTTAACCGCTTAGAGGACTAAGCCTGCCCAGTAAACGTGTGGTTAGGTAAACTGACCGCGCTCGACATGACCCTATTGGGTTGACTGGGCCGTAAAACCTCAACACAAACAAACAATCGCCTCATCGAGGCGATTCTAATGCATCATCGAGGCGATTCTAATGCCTCATCGAGGCGATTCTAATGAATACACTCAACATACAATCGTTGTGTAGAAAATCGAAAAGATTTCCCTAAATTATCGCTATTTGCTTCCTGAACTGGTGCCATGATTAACCCTCTGGGGCTCGAACTACCCATGTCTCGAACAAATGTCCATGGTCCAAAAGATGTTCGAGTCTTTGAGGTTCGACTGTAGAATATATGTCAAAAGCCTGCAATGCATTATTTTGACTAACATTATTTTTTTCATTAAGTTTTCCAGATTTACGGTAAAAAATAAGTTTTCTATTTCATGATATTTATTAGAATACAACTTAATAATTAGTATGCCAGAAATGAGGTTTTGCTGGTAAGAATATTCAGCCAGAGATTTGCTTGAGTTTTTAAAGGATTTGATACTGAAAATAAAGAAGAAAATAATAATGAAAATCTGACTTGAAAAGCAGTTATAACGAAGAGATTATGCTGGATGAATTAGCAGAAAATGTATAACAATGCACTCATACGAAAATACTTGTTACTTTTTTTAAAAATCGTTTGTGCACACAAAGCAAAGTCATTTCGTTTTAGTTTATATTTAAAGAAACTAAAAAGACGTTCTTACATGTGGGTAAGCTGAAATTGTAAAAAAAAAATAATTCAGTACAACAAAATGCCTGCTTTAACGACAAGGGTCATCCAATAAAGAGAGAATTTATTGTTGATCAACAAGTTTGTCTATTAAAACGTAACCAGTTCATGAAGTAGCATACAAAGACGTAAATAATAAAAAAGCCGCGACGATAATAAGTAAATTAATAAATAAATATAAATAAGTAAAAAAAAAAAAGTTCCCTCGGACATGGCGCGCAGCGAAGAGTCAGATCAGCCTACGCATTCACGCAATCTGATCAGAAGTTTCACCGATCTCACTTCAGATGGTCAAGGACGCAAAGTTTCTTCATGAGAACAACGAAGACTGACCAGTCTGCCCGGCTGCGCAGGTTGATTTGAGTCTGCTTTGGGCGTACATGTCAGAAGATCAGTCTTCTTTAGCTGCGGCTGAAGTAGTCTCGGTAAGGAAGAGAACAATGTGAGCTATTAATTAAGATCAAGGTTAGGAAGAGATTTTTTCTAATTTTATAAGGTCAGAGGAAAAAATAAATACAATACCACAAACCATTTTATTAAAAGACACATGATTTATGACATTAAAGCACGGGGTTCGGCCATTGCCATGATGGTTCAAAAGGCACTGACGTCTTTTGAGCGCGACTGATTACTGTAATTACAGGAACTAGGTACACTTGATATATTTTATGTCATTTTTCACAAGAGAGACAAGTTTAGTGACTTCCTGTTTGCTTTCCTGCACATCAAGTCCCTTCTGATAAAGAGTCTACCCTAAAAGGAAAGAGGGGGCAAATTCTTTTCTTTTAGAATAGACATATTTTCAAAAGATGACATAAACAATTTAGACGGAGTTATCTCCCTTGAAAATGTATCCATTCCCCTTTATGCACTGACCAGATACCCGATAGTGTCTTTTTTTTTTTTTTTTTTTTTTTTTTTTTTATAATATAACAGTCATTTGTAATCTCGGTCCACCAGGACCGGGGCGGGCATACTTGTTGCCATAAAATAATAAAATCAGACAGGGCATATTATTTTGTTGCCACAAGATATCTACTTTGAGGCAACGACATTATACAATTGATGCATTCTAATAATGTTACCATCAGGATATAACCTAAAACAGTCTTTCATTGTCTGAGAACTGTTTTCAGCCCAGTGAATATTTCTGCTGTTCACAGGGCATATTATTTTGTTGTTACAAGATATTTACTTTGAGGCAACGACATTATACAATTGATGCATTCTAATAATATTAACACCAGGATTTATTATATGACCTAAAACAGTCTTTCATTGTCTGAGAACTGTTTTCAGCCCAATGAATATTTCTGATGTTCACCGGCTCTGGGGTTTTGCCATTCAATATGTTCATTGGTTATAAACTAAAACAATTAGCTATGAATTGATATCCACTGGACCAATATAAACCTGGGCTATCTCCTCATTCAAAATTGGTATTCTCCACTGAAAACTAATAGTCAATAATTGTATATTGTCAATCCGAGAAAGTGATGTTTACAGAGGCGGTGCCGAGATAAACATTAATTACGAGGGTTGACAAAATCCTGATGTTAACCTCAACAGAATACTTCAGTTGTTATGTTATATAGAAGCAGTGACAAAAGTGGTGTTGACCGATCCTTGACTTTAGCCAGGCTATTTGTTATATGACGATATTTAGCTGTCTGACAGCAGTGACAAAAGTGAAGTTAACCGGTCCTCGACTCTAGCCATTGTATTTAAAAAAAAAAAAAAAAAAAAAAAACAACAACAAAAAAAAAAAAAACGGCAGCTAATTTTAACAAACATCAGGATTTGTAAAAAACCGTTACAGTTTGTTTCAGCCAATCAAATAAGGTTTTGCTGACAGTTATAATATATATATATATATATTTTTTTTTTTTTTTTTTTTTGCTGCCACAAGACATTTTCTTTGATACAACGACATAATATCTTGTTGGAATAAATTTACCTGTTTCTATTATTTCTTCGTCATTTTTTTCAAATACAATAAGTTGAATATGTGATAAAATTACTGCCCTCATCAAGTACAAAATACAGTTTTACACGAGATTTTCACACAGAATAGGTTGATTGTAGGTAGCAGGTAGCTTAGTGTAACCCCCTTCGCCTCTTACAGCTTAGTAAACGTTTAAGGACTACGCGTGTTCTTTGTTTAAACATAGAGCTCATCAGAATATAGAAGATAGGATTCATAAACGTGTTCACCATGAACATTTTTTCTCCAAACAGTAAAAATACATTTTGTGTTATGGTGTCTTGATAGCCAGATAAAGTTTTATAAATATACACGGACCATGTCGGTATCCATGACAATATAAACACCAGTGTTACAGCAAACATTATTTTTGTCGTGCGGTCTTTACGTATGTCGGCTTCAAATCTTTCCGCTACTACATCTGTGTTTGTGTTTGGAGAAGCTGGAAAAACAACTTTGTCCTTAGCTAAAGCTGCTGTTCCAACCTCTCCAGACACAAACAAAGCTTCTTTTTGTTCCTTCGCCAATCCTGAAACACTAAATATTTTAACATCAAGTGAACAACCTTGGTTTGGCTTCTCATTTGCCGTTTTAGCAAGTGCCACGGTGTTACAGGTGTTACGCTTTGTTTGTTTCTTTGATTCCTCCCCAGGTACCATTACCTCCGTGCTTGGTGTTACCTTGTTCCAGCATAAAAAAGATTTACGAATCGACGCCGAAGTTTCCTTGGACGATTGGCTGCCAGATGCAACAGGTAAACTTTGTGATGGAGTCTCAGTGTTCATTAACCTGTGCTTAATCGTGTAAGCAATGCTGGCGTAACAAAATCCTACGATCACAAACATGACAACAAACAGCATTATATATAGGATATGTAAAGCTTTTATAATGATACCGGTGGATTGTTGTAAACAGAAGCTATCTTCTTTGAAGTGCATTACAGCAAACGCCGGAGATACCAAGATACATGACACTATCGTTATGGCAAGGCATACACGGAATGCACGCTCCGCTGTGAAGAAACGAGAAAATGGTCTGAAAAATAATTAAAACGGTATCATTAGTATTCAAGAATTCAGGGTCCAGTTGTTCAACGCATCGTTAGCTTAACGAACTCGTTACTGGTCAAAAATGTTAACTGTTCTAGTAAGTACAATATCTAATTCAAAGCTGTTTTTTGCTGAAAAAAATGTGAGTAGCTTCCAGCAAAACATACCTTCGGACATATGCACCCAGCGAAGATTCGGATCAACCTGTACATTCGCGCAGTCCAATGGGTGCAGTTTGGGTAGTCAAGAATGCAGAGTTTCTTCAAGCGGACAAGGAAGGCTCTTATCAGACTACACGCATGCGCACGCTGATTTGAAGCTGTGTTTGACGCATACGTCAGAAGGTACGTTTAGCAAATATGCCATATTTAATGAACAAAGTTTTAACGATACGTTAACTAACGACATCATTAGTTTTGAACAACTGGGCCCAGAATGGTATCTAATTAAGGGGAATGAATATCTTAGAGCCGCAATGTCAGAAAACGTATCTCAGCATTACGAAAACACGCCTATTCAAATATAAAGAAAATTTCAGATAAAAACTCTGACAGTTTTTTCATATTTCTGCTCAAAACATAGATTGTGATACTCGTTAGAACCGCCTTGGCGAGGCGGTTCTAACGGGTACCCACAATCTATGTTTTTGAGCAGAAATAAGAAAAAAAATAATATATACTCCTGTAAACCCCAGTTTTACTATATAAAAGTGGGGTTTAAGGGGGTCAAAATTATATAGACATGTTTCCGTGATGGGTCCGCGCGGTCTGATCAGCGTCGTCGTGCCTCATGAAGACATGTTGCATCCTTGGCTATCCAGAATGCCCCCCAATGAAGATTCTTATCAGACTGTGCGAATTCGCAGGCTGATCTAAATCTTCGCTGGGCGCACATGTCTATAGGTACGTTTTCTGATGTTTCGGCGAATTTGGCTAATTTTCCGCCATTTCCACAAGGGAGAAATTTTTTTGGACCGTCTTACAGACCAAGTCTTTTCTGAAAAGTGGTCTGATCTGCAATCTTATACAGTGAAACCTGTGTAAGAGAGCCACCTGTGAGACTGACTTTAAATAGTGGTTGATGTGAAAAAGGTGTCTGTCTTATAAAGGTACATGTCATGTAATTTTGCTAGCAAAATTACATGTCATGTACCTTTATAAGACAGCCACCTCTCCACACCAATCACTAAAGTCAATCTCAAAGGTGACTTTCTTATACAGGTTTCACTGTATGAAATTCCCCTGTGTTTAACACATAAACTCTTTCGGTGCCAAATTTCAGACGACATTTGTCGTCTGTTTTTTAAAAAAAAAAAAAAACTATCGCTTGCAAAGAAGTTTATATGTATAGTTGAAAGATTGAATGTCAAACAGCATATGAGCTGTCCCATCTTGATCTATCCTGTTTGCCAAACCTATTATTATCGTTTGTGGCAGTGAAAGAGTTAATGACTCTCTTGCCATAAACGGGAGCTTGACGAAATGTGTCGACCCAGACTATCTGTTGATTTATCAAAAACAACCGGATGACTTGGAAAAAGTGTAGACCCTAAATAGATGCCGCATTCCACAGCGTCTGATCTCGGTCTTCACTTTTTAATCAGACCTGTCTATACCACGATAGACTTTTGTATTACGAATAATCTTGTATGTCGTGATAAACTAGAATTACATACAGACACGCAGGGATGGAAAGGATTTAAGCTGCAATGTCAGGAAAACATACCTTCGGACATATGCACCCAGCGAAGATTCGGATCAACCTGTACATTCGCGCAGTCCAATGGGTGCAGTTTGGGTAGTCAAGAATGCAGAGTTTCTTCAAGCGGACAAGGAAGGCTCTTATCAGACTACACGCATGCGCACGCTGATTTGAAGCTGTGTTTGACGCATACGTCAGAAGGTACGTTTACTCCCGTTGCGGCTCATCCATTTATGCGGATTATAAAAACAGATCGCACAGTTTATTATTTCAAAGCGCTTGACAACCACTTAGGCTTTACCACTCTCTGAGCGATTTCAGAAGACGGCAAACTCATGCCATTGCACGGCCCGTCAATGTTAGGCAACAAGGCCAATTTTGGTTAGTTTTGAAGAAATATCTAGTTATTGGTCAATTCTTTCGGTCTCTTTTTTGATCGGGTCGAAATTGTTCATTGGTGTATCGTTAAAGTGGTTGGCTTTTTCATAAAGTTAAGCAATGGAGATCGCGGTTAGTAGCTGGATGGGTGTCTGTTTGTGTTGAGGTTTTAAGGCCCAGTCAACCCAATGGGGTCATGTCGAGCGCGGTCAGTTTACCTAACCACACATTTACTGGGCAGGCTTAGTCCTCTAAGCGGTTATCCAGTATTGTGCACATTCTTTCGCCAGAAACTGACAACTGCCCTTCTTGAAGCTGGATGGGTCACCGCGGTGTTTGACTTCGTGGAAGACCCGATAAACGCATAGACACTCGACGGAATATTTGTGCGTGTGTGTGTGTGTGTGTGTTTTACAGATTATGAGATCTAGAAATATCCTCTAGCTCACTGTTAAGTTTCAATTCGACCAGTTGCGAAATAACAAAGACGTAAAACATCATATAGCTATAGTGTTTTAATGTCTATGGGAGTGACATATTGCAAATAACTTACTTCATAACCGATCGACTTGAAATTTGATAGAAAAGTAATGATAGGCTAACATTTTATAATACATAAAATGTATGTAAAAACAAATCACAAATATACAATCGTGTGCCTGTGGACAACGCTACAGAAAGACTATACGGGCCGTGCATAGCTGCAAAAGCTGTTTTTTTTTTTTTTTTTTTTTTTTTTTTTTTCAGAATATAGGCTCTAACATTTCATGCAAATTGTCTCCAAGTTTGCATGGAATGGCAAAGCTATTTTCCTGTGAAAACTATGAAAAGTATTTATAACTGTCGTTCGGTGGATTTTTTACCCATAATACTGAGTGTTAGCTACCGTGCACTTCTAAAAATAGCTCAGAAAATGCAGTTTTAAGACATGCCATTTCATGTAAATTGTCTCCCGAGGACATTACGTAAACACGCCTATTCAAATATATAGAAAATTTCACCTCCAAAAACGGAAAATTTTCAGATAAAATTCTCTGATATTTTTCATATGTCTGCTCAAAACATAGATTGTGGGTACTCGTTAGAACCGCCTCGGCGAGGCGGTTCTAGCGAGTATCCACAATCTATGTTTTGAGCAGAAATAAGAAAAATAATGAATACCCCTGTAAACCCCAGTTTTACTATATAAAAGTGGGGTTTAAGGGGGGTCAATATTATATAGGCGTGTTTTCGTGATGAGACAATTTGCCTCCCGAGGAGAAAATTTGCATTAAATATCAAAACCTATTTTCTTGGAAAATCAAGAAAACTGTTTCAAATTGTCGGCTGATGAGCTGTTTACCCAGATTATTAAACGTTCTCTATTACGTAGTTCTGGAAATAGCTCAGAAATGCAGATTTGAGTCTTATTAGATGATAACATTTTAGAAATCTAATTTCTTACTTTCTGTGAAAATTTAGCAGACGACAAATTGATGTTTTTTCTCTCTCTTTTTTTCCCAGAAAAAAGGCTTTAACATTTCATGCGAACTGTCTCCTAAGGAGAAAATTTGCATGAAGTGTCAAAGCTTATTTTCTGGGAAAACTAGGAAAAACTTTACAAATTGTCGTCAGCTGCATTTACATGGTAAGATTTTAGAACACTAATTTACCACACCATATTTGTCAACATGTTGCAAGCAAGGATTAAACATTTAGATTATCAAATGAGCTAACAGACCTAACGATGTGTGTGTACCGAAAACTCAGACAGCCTGCGCACCCGCGAACGGACATACCATTACGAAAACGTGCCTATATAAAGTTGACCCCCTTAAACCCCACTTTTTTATAGTAAAACTGGGGTTTACAGGGGTATACATTATTGGTCTTATTTCTGCTCAAAAACATAGATTGTGGGTACTCGTTAGAACCGCCTCCGTGAGGCGGTTCTAACGAGTACCGACAATCTATGTTTTGAGTAGAAATATGAAAAATATCAGAATTTTTATCTGAAAATTTTCGTTTTTTGGTTGTAAATTTTTCAGTATATTTGAATAGGCTTGTTTTCGTAATGCGTCGGAAAGCGAAGACTTTGACCAGACTATATCATCTGGGAGCAATGTACAAAGACAGTCTGGTGAGGGCATGCGCAAAGCGCTCATTCCGCAAAGTCCTTTCCTTAAGAGCAGCCCCTATAACAAAGGAGGAAAATATGGTATGTTAGGTGATCTCTCCCTAACGCTAAGGATGCTGGGAAAATTTCACCAAACGACATTCAGAAATATTTTTCTAATGTTCCTAGAAAATAGACATTGACATTTCATGCAAATTGTCTCCTTAGGAGACAATTTGTAAGAAATGTCAAAGTCTATTTTCTGGGAAAACTAAGAAAAACATCATCAATTTGTCGTTTGGCAAATCTGCCCCGAGAGTGGTAAAGGTTAAGTCAAAATTTTTCCTAATGCATATGCGAATTGTGCGTAATGAGTGACTTAGCTGTGCAATCAGGTCTAAGTATGCAGAGGGCACTTTAAAAAGAAATAAAATACGACTATTTATACATTTGTAGTAAAGCGATCTGCACATGTCCTAACCGGAATGTTCATGTATGAAGATTGATCAAAACATGTGCAGTTTTAGTCCCGACATGACTACGTGGATGTCGGTTCAGTGGTTTGACGGCAGAGTTTTCTTTGAATAGTAAAGTAAATTTGTTCAAATTTCACGGTCATAGAAAATAAGGCTTGGCATTTCATGTGAATCGTCTGCTAGCAGACCATTCACATGAAATGTAGTCTTCTTCCTTTTCTCAAAATAAAAAAATAAAAAAAAAAGTAAAGAGAATCGTCCGTTACAATTTTGCTTGCAGCTCTAAAAGTGAATAACGCTGACGGAGTTGGCTTCGAGTGATAAAATGAACTAAGAATTTATGGAAGTAGCCGAGTAACTCCAAAAGGTACGCAGTCTTAGCAGGTTCTTTCCTGTTGGCTTTATAGATCCTAAACGGGTAGTGTACCGTAGTTATCCAGCTGTGCTTTTGAAATCACTTGGAACGAAATTAATGCGGCATTTTATTCTAAACGGAAATTTTCAGTTGTGATAGACAATATCTTATCAGAAACTAATTGTCTTTACTATTTCTGTACTTTGTTCTCAAATGTATACACTAAAACTAATTAACGGCCTAGAACAGGCCTGGTCTATACAATTTTTATAGTATTTGATGTTGCTTGAGTATTTTCTTGAAGAAAAATACTTGTTTTTGCGTAATTGTTGTTGCATGATTAAAGTTTTGTGGAAATCTTGAATTTTTTAACAAGTGGAACTTGATTATTAGAAACCAGTCGCCAAACGAAGCTTCTAACTTTATCGATTTTTGCATTAATTCAGTCATGAAGAAACTTCGTAAATTCGCTTCTACGAAGTTTGATCTTAACCCTTATCATGCTGAATAAGTTAAGGTGCCATGTCCACTTCCAATTTTCAGCCTATCAGATTACTTTACCCAGAATATTGATATAAATTCACACACTAAATGACAATCAGTGCAGAGCCAGATCAGTTGGCTTCTTCAGTTTGCGAAGCACGAGTTTCTTTATCGGATTTTTTTTACCTCCCGAGGTTTATAAATCCCATATTTAAAATAGGAGAAATAAATAAACTGTATATTACATGCATTTCGCCGCAATAGAGTACACCATTTAAGAGGCTTTTGTGGCAAGTCTAGTCTGCCAGTTTGTTTACGCTGTCATTTCTATTTTGGGTCGGCGTAGTAATAAATAATATATTTCGGATAGCTTTTGTTTTTGTCCTAAACGATATTGACAGCAGGGTCAAAATCTAGGCTGTTCATATGTTACAAAAAAAAGTAGTTCCGGTTAAAGAGATTTATTTCCCCGGCTAAGAGGAAATATTTCTTCTTAGAAAACAAGGAAAATACCAGTTTTATGTCTGGTAGAAATCATGGTATTTCTTGGTTATGCATGTAATATACGAATTTATCGACTGACTTTGTTATTGTTTTTTCTAGCTTTGGGGAAGAGGGAGCCAGTCGCACGGCTAGTTATTCAATTATATGTTCTTGCTGTGAAGATTCAAATTGGACTTTACTTCCTCACGGAGTACAACGGAGATCTGTGATTGCATTACGAAAACATGCCTATATAATTTTGACCCCCTTAAACTCCAATTTTATATAGTAAAACTGGGGTATGCAGGGATATACATTATTTTTCATATTTCTAGTCAAAACATAGATTGTGGGTACTTGTTAGAACCGCCCCGCCGAGGCGGTTCTAACGAGTATCCACAATCTATGTTTTGACCAGAAATATGAAAAATATCAAAGTTTTTTATCTGAAAATTTTCAGTTTTTGGAGGTGAAATTTTTATATATTTGAATAGGCATGTTTTCGTAATGGAGGCACTTCCTGAACTTCATTTTTTTTGTTGCAATTTCACACCTTTCACAGCAACTCTCGGTTCAGTGTTAGATTTTTTAGGCGCATCTCTTTTGTACAAGTGATGAAGTCGTAATTGGATTATGCACGCGAAACACGAAATCACCCCAATTTCTTTTGTACAAGTGATGCAGTCGTAAATGTAACATGCACGCGAATACGAAATCTAAGCCTTCTTGCATTTTAATTTAGTCGAAACATTTCTCTATTAATTGCACGACAATGAGTTCGGCCCCAGACTGAATGACGGCTTCATTCACAATCTGTTTCAGAAGGCTTGTGCCTGACTATGGCTGTCTGTGGTCGGTCCTATCATTTTTTTTTTCACAAGCTTCGGATTGTCATTTAGCCTTTTTCTTTGTTTCATTTCAGCGCTGTGATTATTTGTGTTATTGATTGATTGTGTTGGGGTTTAACGACACGTCAACCCTTGAGGGTCATTTTGTGTCGTCTCCCAGAGAAAGGGAGAAAAGAGATAGAAGAGAGAGTAGAGGAGATGAAAGAGAGGGACAGGGAAGAAAGAGGAACAGGAATGAAAGTGAAGAAACAGAAGAAATAAAAACATTCCCCCTCTACCCTTACCCACTACAAGGATAGCAGGCCTTGCCCAACTGTAAGCCAATATCAGTTGGACGCCCCAGTGATGTAAGATACACAGCACCTTTGAACCACCCGACCACCCCCGTATTTGTGTTATACTGTGGCGTTTCACTGATGAGGTAGTGGACCCTGCGAAGACCGAACAAATATTTGTAATTTGAGTTGAATCAGAATAAAGTGTAAGGTTTCAATCGAATAAAACTAGTTTAACCCTTGTCCTGCAGAACCCGGATATACCCTGCCTTTGCAAACGGTGTACATCCAGGTCAGTTGGCTTCTGATGAAGCCACCTGATCTGGACCTGCACCGTTTGTCATTCAGTATGTCAAATATCAACAAACTTGATCAAGTAATCCGATTGGATGAAAATTGGAAGTGGGCGTGGCATCTTAGTTTATTTCTTCAGAATAAGGGTTAAGCGCCAAGTAGTTGTTTTACTAACACTTGTAAATAATCCAGAACATGACATTCCACCTGTAGCAGACTGTTAATGACCTTTGCGTTGATGTATGATGGACGGTTAATGCAAACGCTCTGTTCCAATCTCTCCAGGATAGTACGAGCGTATCTTTTTTGACAATAGTCTAGTACTATCTAGTACGAGCGTATCTTTTTTGACAATAGTCTAGTACTGTCTATCACTATGAAATAGCTAATAACCGACTTACAAGCTGATAAAAATGTTGCAATTTTATGGCGTAACAAATGCATTATACTGAGATATGCAAGGAAATACAATACAGTACAATACTTTTATTGCATTAAACATACATTATATGTCTATAGCAAAATAAGCATCTATGGGCAAATACATGGAGTTTTCTTTTTGAAAGGAGCTTGCATCTTGACGTGAACCATTTTTGTTTTTTGTCGATGTTTTAAGTAGCAGATGACTCAATTAAATAATATACGAGTAATAATATAGCGCGTCAAAAAAAAAAAAAAAAAAAAAAAAGCAGCAGCAAACTATGTTTTGGTTCTGAACTATGTGGGCCATTACAATCTTGAAGAGCATTACGAAAACACGCCTATTCAAATATATTGAGAATTTTACCACCAAAAAAATGAAAACTTTCAGATGAAAATTTCTGATATTTTTCATATTTCTGCTCAAAACATAGATTGTGGATACTCGTTAGAACCGCCTCAACGAGGCGGTTCTAACGAGTACCCACAATCCATGTTTTGAGCGGAAATAAGAAAAATAGTGTATACCCCTGTAAACACCAGTTTTACTATATAAAAGTGGGGTTTAAGGGGGTCAAAATTATATAGGCATGTTCTCGTGATGGAATGGATGCACTTTTAAGTGGGCATCTCTCTTAAAATGATTTTGCCTCCTTATCGAAAAAAGGGGTCTACCCTAGAAGAGCAGTTTACGCTAGAAATACGAATTTGCTCCCGTTGCGTAGACCACTTTTTAGAAGACTGAGGACTGGCAAGTGTAACTATTTCATTTTTTTTCTCTTGTTGACTTTCCTTTATTTTTCAGTATCATTCTTTTCTCTTCTACATATGGGGTAGTTGTGTCACAGTCCCTGATTCGATATGCACGAGCTTGTTCAATGTATTCATAGATTCTAAGAGGAATGACCCTTAAAAAATGAACACATTCATAAAACTGAAAGCACGCAACGTTTCAAGTTTCCTGCCCCAGACTAGCTAGTTTCTGCTAATTAGTAGGCCTCATCGATAAACTCATACATTTTCAAAAATCCTGGAGTTGGTTTGATGATCACAAAGGACCAGAAAAAAAATATTCATAGTGGAGAGACTATCAAGAGTTTTCTTTTTCAAGTGGTCGACTACTTAGTTGAAAGCTTATGACACAAAGTAGTAGAGATGTACAGGAAGGATCCCAATCACAGAGAATAACCTACTAATCATTATGAAAACATACCTATATAATTTTGACCCCTTAAACCCCACTTTTACATACTAAAACTGGGGTTTACAGGCGTATACATTATTTTTTTCTTATTTCTGCTCAAAAACAAAGATTGTGGGTACTCGTTAGAACTGCCTCGTCAAGGCGGTTCTAACGAGTACCCACAATCTATGATTTGAGCAGAAATATGAAAAATACCAGAATTTTTTTATCCGAAAATTTTCATTTTTTTTTTGGGTGGTAAAATTTTCAGGATATTTGAAAAGGCATTTTTTCGTAATGACAGAGAATAACCTACTAATGGCACTAAGAGAAAAAGCAAACTATTATATATAAAGCTACTATTATTACGAAAAAAAGCCTGTTCAAGTACGAGTATATTGAAAATTTCACCACCAAAAACTGAAAGTTTCAGATAAAAATTCTGATATTTTTCATATTTCTGCTCAAAACATAGATTATGGGTACTCGTTAGAACAGTCTCGCACTCACAATCTATGTTTTTGAGCAGAAATAAGAAAAAATAATGCATACCCCTGTAAACCCAAGTTTTACTGTATAAAAGCGGGGTTTAAGAGGGTCAAAATTATATAGGCATGTTTTCGTGATGGACGGATATCACATTCGCTGCAAACCAGTGTAAAGCAAAGGGACCAGCTTCCTCTTCCTGAACGACAAATAAATATAGTAAACGTAATGGTAATCATTACGAAAACATGCCTATTCAAATATACTGAAAATTTTACCACCAAAAATGAACTTTTTCTGATAAAAATTCTGATAATTTTTCGTATTTCAGCTCCAAACATGGATTGTGTGTACTCGTTAGAACCGCCTCGACGAGGCGGTTCTAACGAGTACACACAATCCATGTTTTTGAGCAGAAATAAACAAAAAATAATGTATACCCCTATAAAACCGAGTTTTATTATATAAAAGTGGGGTTTAAGGGGATTAAAATTATATAGGCATGTTTTCTTATTGAAGAATGATTTTTAGTTTATGCCAGCAAATGATACGGAGATAATTAGTTGCAGAGCGTTAACCCTTAAACTTCCAGTCTCAGAGCTGCCAGTCACAGCAGTTGTCGTCTGCTTTGTCATCTGCTTGTAATTTTAAAAGTCATTTTTTGCAAACAATGTGCTGCTCTAGGAGCAGTCTGATCAGGGTCCACACTGTTTGCCTGTATGCAAAAATATAGGTTTGAAAAGTTTTCAAGAATATTCGGCAGACTACATAAACAGACGACATTATCAGATGCAGGTTTTCTTTGCTTTTTTAAGGGTTAAAATTTCCGTCAACTGAAATAAATATCCGAAAGTGTAAACAGTTTATAAACCGGACATATTTTGTTTATTCCTTCCATATACCATGGCAGAAAATACATTTATCTGATTGTAATGAAATCAATTTCACTATCACAGATTCTCCATGGATTTTTAATTGTCTGTGTCTCAGACTTCACGGCCCGCAGTAAAGTCAGCTGAAAGGAGGACTGACGAGTTGTGGCCTATTTTCACCATGTCCGTCCGTCCGTAATCAGTTTGTGTAAAACGCTATAACTTTTAAACTGGTAAGAATAGTTCGACAATGTTTTGGCATGCGGATACATATCGACAAAACTTAACAACTTTAATTTTCAAATGCCAGATTTCTTATAAATAGCCTCGCCGAGGCAAAAATGTGAAAATATGATAATCGCCATATCTCTCAAACCGTTGGGAATAGTGCACGACTCGTAGAAAAGTCGACCGATTGAAAGGTTGATTTTGGAAGAGTGTCCTATAATCACCTTGTGAGTCCATCTGTCCGTCCGTCCATCTGACCGTCCGTGGTCAGATAGCAAAAAAAAAAAAAAAAAAAAAAAAAAAAAAAAAACCGACATAGCGCTTAATAAATCGTTGGAAGTATGTTGATACTTTTTTTCGAATACTGATAGATACCAACAAGGTCTAGCCAATACGCTTGCCAAATATCACTTATCTTTGACCAAGGCAATGCCGAAGCAAAAACTATGAAAATAATGAAATTGCCATAGGTCTTCAACAATATGGGATATTTTGATAAAATTTTGTTTAAACAATTATATTGACAATATCAAGACAAAAAAAATTGCCCGGTGCCAAATTTCACTGACCGAGGCAACGCCTAATACTAATATAGAAATAACTATATGTCTTCAATCATATGGAATATTTTGATAAAAATGTTGTATACACATTAAAATGACAAAATCTAGCCAGTAATTGCCAAAAGCCGAAGGCTAAGTAGAGACACGACTAAGAATGAGGCGGATCGTACACCCATTACGAAAACACGCCTATTCAAAAATAAAGAGACAATTTCACCTCTAAAAACTGAAAATTTTCCGATAAAAAACCCCTGATATTTTTCATATTTCTGCTCAAAACATAGATTATGGGTACTCGTTAGAACCGCCTCGGCGAGGCTCGGCGAGGCGGTTCTAACGAGTACCCACAATCTATGTTTTGAGCAGAAATAAGAAAAATAATGTATACCCCTGTAAACCCCAGTTTTATTATACAAAAGTGGGGTTTAATGAGGTCAAAATTACATAGGCATGTTTTCGTGATGTTAGCGATAGTTGATTTCCTACTGGTAATTCGTCCGTAAGAACTGGTCTTCTGATTCTGCGATGCATACTAAGTTCTTACGTGGCATATATTTCTGAAACCGAATGCTGCTCTTTTTGATTGTAAATTTAACCCTTGCCCTGCTGAATCCAGATATTCCTTGCCTTTGCCAACAGTGTAGATAAGATCAGTTGGCTTTTGAAGAAGCCAACTGATCTAGATCTGCATTGTTTGTCATTAAATATGCGAATTTATATCATAAACCTAGACGAAGTAATCTAATTGGCTACAAAATAGGTCGGCATGGCACCTTGATTTATTCAGCACAGCAAGCGTTATGGACCCTGTAAATTTTATCTTTCAATTCTTGCAGCACTGTTTCTTTTTCTAGTTTTAAAATGAGAACATGTTGGCCCACGGAAAATTTCCGATAAAAATTTGATTGTGATACGTTTGAATGATTGTTGTTTTTCTTTCTGCAGTTTGTCCCGGGATTTGAGTTTCGTGGGTATCTTAAATTGCTGTATTTCGGGATTTTTTTTATTTTAGGCCTCCATACCATTGTAATGTTTTGTTGGTTGGATTGCCAATAAACATATTGGTTTTGTTTCTAAATCTATTTTAAGCCTATAATTAGGATGTACATGTCAAAGCCTGCTTATGAATACTAAGCTCCGCCTCCATACTTATGCTTATGAATACTAAGCTCCGCCTCCATACTTTCATATTGGCTTACCGCATATTATTACAAAACTGCAACTAATTTCTCAGTATGGCTAATGCCCTCTGTCATCTCCAGCTAGGGCTTGTGAAGCTCTGCAGTCGTGGCCGACAGCCCATTTAAGATTCGGTAACTCTAATTAAAAACTGCATCCCAGGGTCTGCCCACCTTTTAGAAAAGTCTGTTTCAGCAGCTTGGGCAGAAGAAATCATCTCATGATTGAATGCGATTCGAATGAATACTGCTAATGTTTTTACATTGGATCTTCGAGCATGTTGAGCCGTGTCATGGGAAATATATCTACGTGATATATCCAGACAACGCAAAAACAAATGAGCTTACACGTCCGCACAGTCTGATCAGGCATTTGTTGTCCGTATACAGACTTGTTTGACGCTTTAGAAGATATTGATGTATAGTAAAGATTATTATCAGCATCACGAAACATGCCTATATAATTTTGCCCCCGCCCCTTAAACCCCACTTTTATATAGTAAAACTGGGGTTTATAGGGTATACATAAATTTTCTTATTTCTGCTCAAAAACATAGATTGTGGGTACTCGTTAGAACCGTCGAGGCGGTTCTAACGAGTACCCACAATCTATGTTTTTAGCAGAAATGTGAAAAATGCAGAATTTTTTTATCTGAAAATTTTCATTTTTTTGGTTGTAAAACTATCAGTATATTTGAATAGGCATGTTTTCTTAATGGATTGTTCAGCTTCGTTGACTAATTTGGATAACACATCATTACGAAAACATGCCTATTCTAATATATAGAAAATTTTACAACCAAAAAAGAAAAAAATTCAGATAAAAAATGCCAATATTTTTCATATTTCTGCTCAAAAATAGACTGTTGGTACTCGTTAGAATCGCCTCGGTATTCAGTTACACTCAAATTCTGAGTCACCACCTGTTTGAAAAAGAGCTGCTGACACCGTTTGTCATATCTTAATTGTTTGCTGGCGTCACTTCGTGCTGTGACTTCTTTTCCTTGTGATATTATTGGCAGGGTTTGGAATCTGATTGTATCAGTTCCTGATCCTTGCCTTTTTCAATATTTACTTTGATATTGTTCTGGCTACTTATTTAATATTATAATTGCTCTGGTATTACATTTTTCAGGCATGCTGGCACTCTTTCGTGCTTTGTATTGGTCACATTGCTTTCCTTTTACCTTTGCTGTTGTTTAGAGCAATGTAAGATCAAACAAAAGGGGAAGATCTTTCGCACAGTAAAACCCCAGTGGTTTGTGTTGTTGAGCAGCAAGAGCTAGTATTTTTTTGTGATTAGTTGTGGTGGTTGTTTTGTATTTTTTTATTTTTCCTCTTGGCGGCATTGATGGGCTACAATCTTTGATTGTTTTTCCCTGAATTTACTGCTATAGTTTTTAAGACATTTTAGGACAAATCTTGTCCGCCGTTTTAAAAACCACAATGCTAAAGATCACTAAATTCACAGCGTACAACATTACATTGTCGAACTTACCTGGCATGCGTGTTGTATCAGATAACAATTATGTCCTATTTTTAAATTGAAGCCGTACTTGGAATACTTCCCCGTATTAATCGCATATCAATTAAAATTGAAGAAATGTCTGTCCCAGCGTATTGGCGTATCCGAAAAAGTATATTACATCGTGGGACTACTGCTAAATCGTTGGAACTACCCCGATAGCATGGTAACTATCTCGGTGATCTTGGAACTACCACGCCTGAAAAACGGGGCCCGACTCTTTTACGAGTTAACACCTGATTTTTTTTTTCGATGTAGGAACGTTTAGGAAGGGCCTTTTTATCATTTTCACCGGCGAATGCTTTCAAATGTCAGCTCAAATCGACGGAGACAGGCTAAATTCTTCGCACTGACAAAATACTCGGGGGACAATTGGTCCGATGCTCAGTGCAGGTAGAAGGATTTGAAGAAAGCAAATGACATTTCCGATAAAATTTGGGTCCATAGAGGAAGCTGAGACATATTTACATGGAACCACATTGCCCGATTTCCCCATAATTCGTTCGTCGTGGTAAAAAAAAAAAAAAAAAAAAAAGTAAAAATGACACCAACATTTGTTTGTCTATTTTATGACGTTGGCGTGGGAACGAAATTACGCTAACACAATTTCGTGGTAGTTCCTAGGTTTACCACCCGTGTTCTACCTTTTTACGATAAGGTTATAGAACTGGATTGACACACAAAATGTCCGATTTCTGATCCAATATGATCGCTACGATTAACTGGCTAGAGAACGCTTGTTTTGGAAATTGTACAATATCGTTTTTATTGAGACATTTCAAATTTTACCAGACACCTCTCTGACGTTCGTGCTTATGATTTTTCTATTGGGTTATTTCGTATTTAATACAATTTTATATTTATGTAAGTCTTTAAAATGTATGCTCAGGGAGTTCTCTGCAAATTTGGTCACGCCCTTAATTTTGAAACATTTATTGACGGACTTAACTCGGTAAGAATTTATAAAGACCAAATAGAATTAGTCAAGTAATTTGCGCAAACAAAAATTCATAAAGTACAAGACGTCTAAAATAAACTCGACAAGAATTTTAAAGATTATGTGCTCATTTATATATGGGCATCAACTGTAGATGAATTTTCATCGTTGGTGTATACCTGTTTACTATATACACTTAACATAACTTACAGTTGCAAGGCAAAAATCGGAAACAGTACCATGCAAAATGCCTGCATTTCGCCAAAAAGCAATTAGTTTCGGATCGCTATACAGCGGTATTGTATCATGCAATATCCATGCTTTATATATATATATATATATATATATATATATATATATATATATATATATATATATATATATATATATATATATATAAAACATCAGGGCCTAGTTGTTCAAAGCGTCGTTAACTTAACGAACTCGTTAGTGGTCAAAATGTTAACTGCTCTAGTAAGTACAATATCTAATTCACAGGTATTTTTCAGCAAAAATATTAGCATATATGCCATATTTAATGATTAAAGTTTTAACGATACGTCAACTAACGTTGAAAACACACACACACACACACACACACACACACACACACACACACACACACACACACACACACACACACACACACACACACACACACACACAAAGAAAAACAACAACAACAACAACAAAACAAAACAACCCCCCCAAAAAAACAACAACAACAACAAAAAAAAAACACACAAAAAAACCCAAACAACAACAACAACAACAACAACAACAAAAAAAACAACAACAAAAAAAAAAAAAAAAAAAAAAAAAAAAAAAAAAATAAACAACAAAAACAAACTGCTAGGTGATGGGAGTGGCGGGCGTAAACTAGTTTTATTCGATCGAATCTTCGCTCCTGATTCTAACCACAGTTCGCGCCTTTCATATTGAATTGACCTTCATGTAGCGGCTACTTTTACTTATCATCCTCATTGTTTTAATTGCTGCTAAAGAATATTTTCAGGAAATTATTATTTCCTAACATTACCATCCTGACTCTAATTATAAATGCACTCTTTGCTTAAACGTACCGGATTAATATGGCGTTTGTCTGTCGAATTAACCTTTAGATCTTTATAAATACCTCCATCAAATTGATAATAGTCAATTTTTATCCTTTCATATTCAGTAATTAATGGTCTTCTAATGAATGTGACAGCTTTAAAGATAAGAAAATTTATTAGTTGTCCATTAGGAAATTCTTAAAGGGAAAGACAATATAGAAGAAAGTATGTCTGTTAGGATAGAACATTCCAAGCCGAAAATTTTGATACAGGTTTGATCAAAATCGAACAGCAAATCCGAAAGTTATTGGAGTTGTTTAAATATTTGGAAACCAACTGTCATGGAGGCCGCCATTTTTAGGCTTTATGACATCACACAGTTCTGGTTAAATATGCATAAATAAGATAAATAGCATATTTATGGAGATTTTGTCTTAATGTTTCTGAAACTGTTTTCCTAAGCAACTTATTAAAAAATATGCTTTCGTTATAAAATTAATGCAAAGTTTTAAAGTTTAAAATTCTTGAAATCTTCTTAAATATTTAAAATTGCGGCGCCAATGTCAGCCATGCTAATCTTTCAAACAATAAAAAAAACCCCAAAAAACTTGTCATTTCTTGACCGATTTTGATCAAACTTGTATCATTTTTTACGGTGTGTCTAGCTCTTTGTTATGAAATATATTTTATATTAGGGTTACGTTCCTCTTTAATTTTCTATCAATATTTTGAAAAATGACCCTCGAATTCGTGTAGTATTAAGTTTTCTGGATCATACTAGCTTCTTTCGGCCAGTTTGGTATCATCAGTGACCCCACATATGTTTTCATAAATCTCGATATGAGCTCAACGATCCCAAAGGACCAGGAAATATTAACTACATAAAAGTGAAGTAAAGTGGGAGGTTTTTATGGCCGCTACACGGCATACGTCACGAAAACATGTTTTTGCAAATTTGACCCCCTCAAAGCCCACTTTTCTATAGAAAAAAAAATGGAGTTTGCAGAGGTATACATTATTGTTCTTATTTCTGCTATGGTGATGATGTTGGCATCTGTTGGCATCACCAACAGAGCTTTCTTTCTCAGACCTCTCTTGTTCTATCTGCAACAAGCAGTTTTGAGCTAAGATTGCTCTCATCAGTCATCTTAGAACACACAAATAATGACACATCACACAGCTGATTAGGATTGGTCATTGTCAGTAATGACAGACGAACAAGAGAGATTTCTGCTATAAAACATAGATTGTGGGTACCCGTTAGAACTGCCTCGATGAGGCAGTTCTAACGAGTACTCACAATCTCTATTCCGAGCAAAAATAACAAAAAGATCACATTTTTTTCATCTGAAACTTTTCGTATTTGCAGCCATAAAAAATGCCATTATATTGAATGGACGTGTTTTCAGAATGTGAGAGAGAAATAGATTCTGAAAAGAATCACTTCTGAAAACTGAGTCAAACAGCACATTACCTTATCACATATATGTAAACAACCCTTTGTTTCATTATATAGCTAAAACATGGGTATGCATTTTACGAATGTAAATTATCAGACGATTTTCAAGATTTTTTTCAAGGTTTTAAACCTTATTTTCAATTTGTTTATTATGCTACATATATCAGCCGCCTGAACTGCAACAAAAAGCAACACTTTGATTTGCGTAATAACCAAATCGACATTTTCCCATTATTATATTGTGAAAATGACATGACTGTAATAACCTCACATAATAGCGGTATCTAAAATAATGTTTTAGTATTTCTCCACAAAACTGTTGTGTGTGTGTGTGTGTTTTTTTGAGGAATTAAGAAAATATCATTTATCATGAGCTATGGCTAAGCTGTAGACATAGCTCCGTTAACGCAATAGTATTCATGAAGACGTCAAGACAACGAGATCACAAACAACAACAACAAAAAAAAAACAACACTCCTGTTATCCTCTTATCCAAAAATGTGAACAAGCCTAGTTGACCACGGCGATGCGTATATGTTGTGCTGGCGGAATGCTCTGATCAAAGTAATTCTTCTTCACGGTTTGACCAGGCGTGTATTTCGAAATGTTCAGGGTATATACTCGGAGGCATAGGGAAGTATACACTATTTTGAATGTTATTATTTTTGTTTCGTATTTTCCTCGAAAAGGGCCGAAATTATGCATAGTGTATTTTACCCTAGTTACAATATGATACATAAATTACTAAATGATACGCTTGACTAGTGACAGTAAACGTACATGTCGACTTTGCATTTTTATCACGTGCACCACACTGAACGATCTGATTTTGCTGTTAGTCTGTATTTGAATTTTCGTTTTGTGTGTGTGAGTTTTTTGTTTTTTTAAACAACAACGTATGCGGTTCATTTATATAATGGCAAGGCTCACAGTGGCAGGCAGAAACCGAAGCTTTGGAATGGCAATGTACAGTGAACTCTCGTTATCTCAACTTCGCTTATCTCGAATAACCGCTTATCTCGAAGTGAAAATCTGGTCCATGTTTTAACAGGGAACTCTAACAACAGGTAACAAGATATTGTGGAAAAGAGGAGAAATTGCTCCTAAGGAGCGATTTCTCTTCTTTTCCACTATATTTTCAATGTATCTCTAACTTCAGGAGTTCAATTACATATTCATATGTGAAATATGATTGTTGGATTTAGTTTTCCTCAATTCTGCAAATCTGAGATGTCGGGGTACGGATATCTCGAAGTTTTTCAGATAGTCTCTTGGACTTCGAGATAACGAGAGTCTACTGTACTACAGTCACGAGCGTATACTTTCTTTTGCCTCTGAGTATGTTATAGCACAGAATTATTTACCTGCAAGTCTTAATGTACCTGTCTGCAGCCACTGTACACAGGAGTATGGTAGAAGAAAATACTGTCACTTTTTCAACAAATATATGTATCATACAGCCTGTATCTGTGCCTATGTTCACCCAGTACCCGCTGTGAAAGATTACGTAAATTGGGATGTTTACAATGGCAAATAAAATGTCATTGGCTGCCATGTACATGACCAACCAATCAGTACTTGTCTTACATAAGTTCTTCATTTCCACCAAAATAATTATACTATTTCCACTAATTGCTAAGACAGCTGTGAGGATCATAAAAATGATGAGTCCGATTTCGGACCAGCTGGGAATAACTGCCTCGTTCTCGAGCTTCAGCGAATCGCAGTCGGTAACATTTGAAGAATTCGCCACAGATAAATTCAAACACATTTTGTTTCATGCCCTTGGCATCCTATTCCTCAAGTCATATTCCATATCGTGATTTTATTTTCATATCTGATATTTTTGTCCACTTTTCCTTAAATTCATTTAGAATTTGTTCCATTCCCTCACCGATTTCAACATTAATTCAGTCTTGACAAAAACTTCGCAAATTCACTTCTGCGGCGTCTAATCGTAGTTTGTACTGTTTTTCAAAGTAAAAATTGAGGCAAATTAGGCATTCGAAGAAAAGAATCATAAAAAAAAAAAAAAAAAAAAAAAAAAAAAAAAAAAATCATGAAATATTTCAGGGAATGTATATTCTTTCAGGGTATCTGTTAGCGGGCACGCAACGTTAAGACAACGTCACATTAACTTCGATGCAACGTCGACGTTGCATCGACGTTGATGCGACTTTGAATAAACGTCATGTACCCGCTGGGAATAATTTACCGTGTTTACCATAAGTTTACGGAAAGACAGCCTGAACAAACAGTGTAGATCTAAACCAGGCGCCACAAAACATGGTGTCTGATCAGGATCTACACTGTTTGTCACTCAGTAATTTTTAGACACATGATCAACACATTTGTTCAAATTTTAGGAGAATTATGGTATGGTGATAAAGTGTTCGAATATTTAGGCTAAATAATATGGTTGTTCGAACCACCGTTTACGCTTATGACATAATCATTCGAGCCACGATAGCGTACAAACCAATTGTATATACACCACTTAAAATGAAATTCCACAGATTTTCAATTTTATGGCGTAAACAGTGTTGCAAACTTCATTACTGCTTATGAAGAGTCTCAATAAAACCTAGACTCCGATTTTCTAATCCGTAATGTCTTCTTTGTTTCCAAAAGCAATCTTTTTGACATTTATTTTATACTCCAATCATAGTGCGAAACACGAATAAAAGAGAACGGAGCCATGGCTAATATGTAAAAACAAATACAAGTATGCCTCGACTACATTGTAGTTCCTAGACCTTGATGTCATGTTTTATCACTTCTAACTATAAACTGATTCAAATTTATACATGATACCTTGTATAGCCAGTCTCTAATTGTTGGTCAGTGACATTAAGGTTTAGTAAATATGAGTTTCACCTCACAAGATTCTGCCTGGTGAATGATTAATTACAACTGCTGAGAACCACCACACTTGAAGTGTTTATTGCTTTACCACATACTGATTACCTACTGATAAGAGAAAGTTGTAACAGCTAAATCTCCAAGACGAGTTGCTGCTATCAAAGAGTCTCTTCTGCTTCATATTACCGTTCGCACGTCCCTTTCACTGCCTATTACCATTTGAACGAAAGCCAGTGTGGATTCAGAAAAGACAGAGGAACAATAGACATAATCTTTACAGCATGACAGCTTCAAGAAAAATGCCAGAAATAGAATGTGGACCTCTACATGACCTTTGTCGACCTTACCAAAGCATTTGACACAGTCAGTCGTGAGGGACTTTGGAAAATTATGGCAGTTTGGCTGTCCTGTCAAATTCATAGCAATGGTGCGGCAGTTCCATGATGGTATGCTTGCAAGGGTTCAAAATGATGGCGAGTTTTCTGATCCATTCCCTGGGACAAATGGAGTCAAGCAAGGCTGTGTACTAGCTTCAACACTGTTCAGCATAATGTTTTCTGCCATGCTTACAGATGCTTTCATGTGGGTGACAGTGGTATACCTATCAGTTATCGCTTTGATGGGAAACTTTTCAACCTGAGAATGTTGCAAGCTAAATCTAAGGTGCAGACAGAGGTGCTAGATGAGTTCCTCTTTGCTGATGACATTGCAAAGGGTGCACCAACAGAAGAGAAAACGCAAAAACGTGTGGATCAAGTATCCGATTCATGTGACAGCTAAGATCTCACAATCAGCATAAAAAAGACTGAGATAGTATATCAGCCAGCACCTGAAAAGCCTTACAAGGAGCCTACCATCACAGTGAAAGGTCAACGACGGCAAGTGGTAGACAAATTCACCTACCTTAGAAGCACATTGTCTAGAGTTGTGCACATTGATGATGAAGTCAATGCCAGGATTGCCAAAGCTACTGCAGCATTTAGCCGACTACATGGAAGTATTTGGGACCGAAGTGGAATCAGGCTTGACACAAAGCTGAAAGTGTACAGATCGATGTAGCTGCCAACACTATTATATGCATGCGAGACCTGGACAGTTTACCAACGGCATGCCAAAAGACTGAACCACTTCCGTACAAGCTGTATTAGAAAACTTCTAAAGACCAAGTGGCTAGACAGGATTCCAGACATAGAAGTCCTGAAAAGGGCTGGGATGCAGAGTGTACTTACTCTTCTGAAATTGGCACAGTTGACAGGTAATTTTACCAGAAGTCCTGATGAACAGTTGCCAAAGAAAATCCTCTATGGAGAACTACAAGTTGGAAAACGCTCCCATAGTGGTCAGAAGAAGCGATACAAGGACACCCTCAAAGCCTCCCTTAAAGGCTTCAACATACCAACAGAGTCGTGGGAACAAATTGCACAGGATCGAACAAAGTGGAGAGGCCTCATAAGAAGTGGTGCTGGTGAATACGAAGCAAAAAGAATCAGCGAAGCCGAGCAGAAACGTGCACAGCGGAAAGCCAGAGATAAGGCATCACCAACAGAGCTTTCTTCCTCAGAGTTCTCTTGTTATCTCTGCAACAAGCAGTTTAGAACTAAGATTGGTCTCATCAGTCATCTAAGAACACACAAATAATAACACATCACACAGTTGATTAGGATTGGTCATCGTCAGTAATGACAGACGAACGAACGGTTTGAACAACCCTCTTACTTCATATCACCGTTTGAACAATCTTTCGCTTCCTATTAGCATTTGCACATCATTTTCACTTCCTATTACCTTTTGCACATCCCTTTCACTTCATATTACCAAATGAACAACCTTTTACAGCATATTACCGTTTGCACATCCCTTTACTTCATGTTACCGTTGGTACGATCCACTCTCTTCCTAAGACCGTTTGCATATTCCTTTCACTGCTTATAATCGTTTGCACAACCTCTCACCATATTACCGTTTAAACATCATTTTTACTTTATATTATCGTTTTCATATACATTTTACTTCATATTACCATTTCACAATCTTTTTTTCTTCATATAACCGTTTTCAAGTCCATTTTACTTCATATTACCATTTGTCCGAATACTTAAGATATATACGGTACCTTGTATTCGTTTAAGCTGGACGGGTTTTCAAAACAAATAGTAGTGTCTTAAAAATGAATGTTTAAAAAGATATGTGTTTTGAAAAATAGAAAGAAGTTTCATCCAGGAGGAATCACAATCACAGAACAACAGCACCAAGAGAAAGAAACAAAAAAGCTTTTCGAATTCCGTTTATTTTACTTAAACCATCAGTGATTTAGTGCATTTATATAGAGCTGCTTGTCGCGTCATTTAAAGACAGCTTCGGCTGCAGGAATTTCCAATAGAAATAGAACTCCCTCCAGGAGAATATTAAAACAATAAGCAACTTACCTGAGCCGTCTGCTCCTGGAATTTTGTAGGCGATGAAAAAATGGTCTTGGACCGTTATGGAAGGCTTAGCATGTTGATTCAAATTTTCAAGCAGACGTCATATTGATTTTGTTTTAAATTTCTTCTCCCATTACGAAAACATGCCTATTCAAATGTACTGAAAATTTTACCACCAAAAATGAAAAGTTTCAGATAAAAATTCTGATAATTTTCATATTTCTGCTCAAAAACATAGATTGTGGGTACTCGTTAGAACCGCCTCGTCGAGGCGGTTCTAACAAGTACCCACAATCTATGTGTTTGAGCAGAAATAAGAAAAATAATGTTTACCCCTGTAAACCCCAGTTTTACTATATAAAAGTGGGGTTTAAAGGAGTCAAAATTATATAGGCATGTTCTCGTGATGCCAGAAAACAGGTTTTGAGATTTCATGCAAATTTTCTCCACTGGACAAGAACATCAACAACGACAACAATACACATACGCAACGCAGTGCCAAGAGAATACATACACACAAACGCACATACGCATACACAGTACGTCCCCTTTCAGAATAACAGATGCATTATGGTCAATAATACTGTAAATATGTTCCATACTACTGTAAATATATTCAATTATACTGTAAATATCCTTAATCCGGATACACCGGATTCCTTCCCGTACTTATCCGAAACTTTGAAGGAGTCCATATTATCTATGATCTACACGTCTGCTCAGAATGACGTAGCCGAATATTTAGGGCAGACTGTGTATATCAAGACAATTGTCTCTTTTTGTCTACGCCAATCTTAGTATTTGTCATTGCTCCGGAAGAGTTTTATGAAAAGTCATGGACTGGTCCAGTGCTATTTTCCATTGACTGCTCATCGTTATTATAACCAAGTATTAGCTTTCACAAACAAGCTTGATCTACTCTTAGCACACATTGTTTGCTAATAGCACAGACCAAGCTTTTTGTGAAAGCTAATACTTGTTAATCTAAAGTAGGTGAATGCACAGCATTTGTTGTGGTAGTTCTCCTTTGTTCGTTTGTTGGTTATTTTGTTTTGTTTTGACCGTCATAAATCGTTTACTTTTCCTTTCTATGGGTAGGCTTGTTATGCTATAATGTCATTGGCAGATTGTGTTCTGTGATTGTGCTATTGTTAGACTGTGTTCTATAATTGTGCGATTGATAGGCTGTGTTTCATGATTGTGTAATTGATAGGCTGTGTTCTGTGATTGTGTAATTGGTAGGCTGTGTTCTGTGATGTGTAATTTGTACACTGTGTTCTGTAATTGTGACATTTGTCTGTTGATTTGTAATTGTGCCAGTGGTAGGCTGTGTTGTGTGATTGTTTAATTGGTAGGTTATGTTCTGTGACTGTGAAATTTGTAGGCTGTATTCTGTGATTGTGTAATTGGTATACTGTGTTCTGTAATTGTATTATTGGTAGGCTGTGTTCTGTGACTGTGTAATTGGTAGGCTGTATTCTTTGATTAATTTGTAGGCTGTGTTCTGTGATTGTATATTTGATAGGTTGTGTTCTGTGACTGTGTAGTTGGTAGGCTATGTTCTGTGATTGTGTAATTGGTAGGCTGTGATTGAATTATTGGTAGGTTGTGTTCTGTGTGTTATTGGTATGCTGTGTGCTGTGATTGTGTCATTGATAGGCAGTGTTCTTTGATTGTGTTATTGGTAAGTTATGTTCTGTGATTGTGACTTTTGTATCTGTGATGTGTGATTGTGTTATTGGTAGGCTGTGTACTGTGATTGTGTCATTGGTAGGCTGTGTGACTTTGGTAGGCTCTGTTCGATGATTGTGTGATTGGTAGACTCTGTTCTGTGATTGTGTCATTGGGAGACTGAGATCTAAGATTGTGTCTTTAGTAGGCTGTGTTTCTGATTGTGTCGTTGGTAGGCTGTGTTCTGTGATGGTAGGTTTTGTTCTGTGATTGTGTCATTGGTAGGCTGTTTTCTGTGATTGTGTCATTGTTAGGCTGTGTTCTGCGATTGTGTCATTGGTAGGCTATATTTAGTGAGTGTGTCATTGGTAGACTGTGCAGGCTGTGTTCTGTGACTGTCATTGGGCGAATATGCTCTGTGATTATCTCATTAGTATCTGTGTTATGTGATTGAATCACTGGTAGGTTGTGTTCTGCAATTGTGTCATTGGTCGGCTTTATGGCATTTGTAGGTTGTGTTCAGTGATTTTGTCATTGGTAGGCTGTGTTCTGTGATTGTGTCATTAGTAGGCTGTGTTCTGTGATTGTGTCATTTGTAGGCTGTTATTGTGTCATTAGTAGGCTATGTTCTGTGATGGTAGTGTTCTGTAATTGTGTCATTGGTAGGCTGTGTTCTGTGATTGTGCCATTAGTAGGATGTGATCTGTAAATGTGTCATTAGAAGGCTGTGATCTGTAGCTGTGTCATTAGTTGGCTATATTCCGTCATTGTGTGATTGATAAAGTAGTATGCTGTGTTCTGTGATAGTGTCATTGGTTGGCAATTTCTGTGATTCTGTCATTTGTAGGCTGTGTTCTGTGATTGTGTCATTGGCAGGCTGTGTTATGAGATTGTGTCATAGGTAGGCTGTGTTTTGTGTTTATTTCATTGGAAGGCTGTGTAATGTGATTGTGTCATTAACAGGCTGTGTTCTGTGATAGTGTCATTGACAGGCTGTGTTTTGTGATTGTATCATTTGTAAGCTGTGTTCTGTGATTGTGTCATTGGTAGGCTGTTGCATTGGTAGGCTTTGTTCTATGCCAGTTTGATTGGTAGGCTGTGTTCTATGATCGTGTCATTGGTAGACTGTGTGCTCTGATTGTGTCATTGGTAGGCTGTATTCTGTGATTGTGTCATTGGTTGGCTGTGTTCTGTGATTGTGTCATTGACAGACTTTATGTTCTGATTGTGTCATTGGTAGGCTGTGTTCTTTCATTGTGTCGTTGGTAAGCTATGTTGTGTGCTTGTGTCATTGGTGGGTCGTGTTCTGTGATGTTGGCTCCTCTTGAACGTCGTCTCTTCTACGTGATTGTGGTCTGTACATGGATATTTAAGTGGACCTGACACTCTTTCAATGAGGCATCATCTTTAAAATTGTTTTTGCTCCCTTCTGAAAACGGTCTGCTCTAAATGGAAAGAATTTGCGGCCCCTGTGAGCAAATCCTTTCCATTAAGAGTTGATCCCTTTTCAGAAGGTACTTAGCGTGCAGAAAAAGCAAATCAAAAATAAATGAAAAAGTGTCTCCCATGTAAAAACTCATTTTTCAGAAGAGACATGGTGCAGAAAAAGCTATTCAGATACATGTATATAAGAAGTTTTCTCCCATGTAAAAATGACGAAAAGCCCACAATTGTTTTTGCTCCCTTCTGAAAAAAAGCTAAGACAAAAGTCCAGGGAGTGCCACAATCATAAACCGCAGAGGAAACGGACAAAACCAAACAAACGCAAATCGAACAAACGTACGAAAAGCACTAAGATTAGCTCTCTCTTCCCTAAGCGAGGTAATCGCAATGCTAAAAGGACTGAAAAACACAAGAACAAAATAACACAAGGTAAGATATAAAACAAATCGTCTCGTAGAATAAACCACAAAGCAAAAAAGAGTAAGACTAACACCGAGACCACCGCCTTTGAACGGTCAGTAGAGTAAACCACCGGGGGGTTTAAAGCACTTTTACAGCTAGCCAACTTCACCCTGGGTCCCGACGCCACGCTTAATACAGAAATACAATTCGGTTCGCATTAAGGCTCCCAACTCAGTCAATGCATCAAGCGAAAACATAAAAATCAAATTAATCACTATAATAAACAAAGACAAGTACACATGGCTAATTCTACTGTATGCCAGAGTAAATGAAAACCAGTAGTTGAACCACGGCGGGCCAAGCCAAAGACATATCGTCAAGCCCCAACCCACTGGTTAAGGTTTTACGAAGAGGCCGTCATTAAGTCTGAGGCTCGAACCACCGTCGTACAATTAAATAGTGAAGCTTAGCCATCAACAATGATTGGGTTAATAACTAGTCATGCAGTCTGCCGCATAATACATAGGCTATAGCCAATTCTTTTATAACGGTTAATTAGTTTTCTGAATTGCTCCGAGAACGGATCTACTCTAAAAGAAAGTTTAGGGTATATCGCTTTTCAGAAGGGATAGGGTGCAGGAAAAGGAAACATATTATTGCTTTTTGAGGTATGATGTTTGTAACTGGAAACTGCATCATGTTTTGGTCGAGGAGAACTAGTTCAGAGTATTTTTCTGCCTGACCGTTTTAATGCAGTTCCTCTATTGCAGTTCTTCTTTGTTTATTTGTCGTTTATTGCAAGTTTGCAACTGTGATTTTGTGGCTTGTCACTCAGGATCTGGTCCTTTGAAATCACGGCGTCCCATTACGAACACACGCCTATTCAAATATATTGAAAATTTCACCACTAAAAACTGGAAGTTTTTAGATAAAAATTCTGATATTTTTCATATTTCTGCTCAAAACATAGATTGTGCGAATTCGTCGAGGCGGTTCTAACGAGTAACCACAATTTATGTTTTTGAGCAGAAATAAGAAAATAATGCATACTCCTATAAACCCCAGTTTTACAATATAAAAGTGAGGTTTAAGGGGATCAAATTTATATAGATATGTTTTCGTGATGATTATTTGGTTGATTTGGACTGAAATATTGCTCCACCCGGAGCTAGGAGATGCTTTACATGTTATCATTACTATTCAGGAACAGTCTAGATAAAACCGAATAAGCTATTGTCGTCTATTTGTGCCTTTTTCAAGCAGGCGCAAAAAGCAGAGATTCAGATTCATCATGCACAAAATCTCATCTTGGTATTTACTCTCTATTGATAATTTCTGTTGTGTCCACTGATTCTGTTAGTGAATGCGCAGGCTGATCTTGGCCGTTATCCGCATATGCTCAAGGACACGTTTCATTATTTATAAAATAGAAGGGAAGGCAATGATCAGGAATCGATACAATTATCCCACACCTCCCATCAGTGACATCAAAGGGAAAGAAACACAAACGCGAAATAACTAGACCCTAATGGAAACATCACTAGCAGAAAGCCAAACGGACAGTTACTTTACCAAAAAGTGGCCAAATGGCTATCCAAAACAAAAAGATGTAAGCGCCACACACATTCAAAGACGAACTATAACAAGAATAAACCATGACAGAAGAACCGCCTTGGAACGGTCAGTGAAAAGTATTTCACTGGGGGGCTTAAATCGATTTTATGTGGCCACAATCCTCGCCCTTACTTCTGCCGCGGTTTAGACACATAATTTGTTCAGTCCGCATGAAGGCTTCCTAACTCATCAGTGCTACATCTCCGAGAACTAAAAAATCAACTAATCACAGAGATGAAACAACGATGAGGACTCGACAGCACGAAACAACTGAAATGCTGGAGCAAAAGAAAACCAACGGTTAGACTCCGGTGGCCTGACCAAAGATAGAGCATCAAGTACTCGCCTAGAACTCAGGATGTCTAAATGTTTTTTTTTTTTTTTGTGTGTGTGTGACCAACTGTAGGTATTTATTTATGCTAAAAATGTATACCGATAATTATAAGTATTGTACAGCGAAAAGCGAAAATGGATCCGGACAATACCGCCCGAGGGTACCCCCTCCTGTTTGGTGTTTGGGGATTTTCGCGTTTTGGTCTTTTTTTTTTTAGAAATTGCCGCAGATTTAATTGCTTATAACTTGCTACATATTGATGCTATTTTATTTTCTGGTTAAATTCCAGTTCTAGTTTTTAAATATATGAAACATTACGCCTACATTGACGTCAAAAATTGATGTCAAATATCACTAACCCCACCCTCCTATTTTTCGCATATTTTGGCCCCTAGATTCCTATTTAAAGACTAATATCGCCCTTACTAGCCATTTCTAGTCTCGCTATATCATTTAGAATTAAAGAAGCGTACTATATATTTATTTTTTTTATATCAAATTTCAGTTTTTTAACGGGCTGAGTGCGGGACAGTTGGCGTCAACTACCCCTACCACACTCCTTTTCGATTATTTTTGTCCCTTCATTGCGTTTAAAGGCTCTTATCGCCCTTATTAGGTATTACTAGTCCTGTTTTATCATTTATAATTATAGACCCATGTTAGATCGTTTTCATAGTAAATTTGTGTTTATTTAACGGGCTTAGTACGGAATTATTTTTTGACGTCAACTATCCTCCTGCCCCCTTTCTGTTCGCTTATTTTTTGTTGTGTTATCATTTAAAATTATAATATTTTGCTATATTATCTATTTTATAACAAATTCGAGTTTATTTGACGGGCTGAATAGAAAAAAATGACGTCAACTACCCCTACACCTTTTGGCCTTCACCAGTCTCATATCGCCCTAATTAACTATTCATAGTCTCGTTTTATCATTAAGATTATAGAAGCATGCTAGATCTTCTATTTTATAACAAATTGGAGTTTATTTCATGGGCTGAATAGGGAAAGAATTGACGTCAACTACCGCTACTCCATTTTTTTTCCGTAATTTTGACCCCTACATTGTTATTTATAGGCTCATATCGTCCTTGTTTGGCATTTCTAGTCTCGTGCTGTCTTTTTTATTTACAGAAGCGTGCTTGACCTTCTATTTTATTACAATAAAAAATCAAAAGGATTGCCTTTGGAAACAAAGCTCACACAAAATAACGAAACTCGGAGAGTCGGTTTTATCATCACGAAAACACGCCTATATAATTTTGACCCCCTCAAACCCCACTTTTATATTGTAAAACTGGGTTTACAGGGATATATATCATTTTTCTTATTCCTGCTCAAAAACATAGATTGTGGGTACTCGTTAGAACCGCCTCATCGAGGCGGTTCTAACGAGTACCCACAATCTATGTTTTGAGCAGAAATAGGAAAAATATCAGAGTTTTTCATCTGAAAATTTTCAGTTTTTGGAGATGAAATTTTCTATATATTTGTATAGGCGTGTTTTCGTAATGTTAAATCTCTTCATATGCAATACTGTAGTTTGCAAGGCTGCATACGCCCCACTAGCACGGCTTCAGCGGAGTTCGATTTTCAAAATAATAAGAATGGGCTCAATGATCCCAAAGGAAATAGAATATAATCTGCACAAGTTCGAGTTTGTTTAACGAGCTGAGTAGGGAAAAATTGACGTCAACTACCCCTATCCCCCTTTTTACGCTTATTTTCGCACCTTTATTGCTATTTAAAGGTGTATATCGTCCTTATTAGCTATTTCTAGTCTCGTGTTATCATTTGAAATTATAGAAGCATGCTAGATCGTCCGTTTTAAAACAAATATTGAGTTTAGATAATGGGCTGATTACGGAATAAATGGCGTCAACGACCCCTACATCTACCTTTTGTTCTCTTATATTGGCCTCTACATTGCTTTTTAAAGCCTCATACATCAGAATCAGAATCAGAGTCAGAATTTTTACCACCCTTATTAGCCATTTATAGTCTCACTTTAGCATTTAAAATTATAGGAGTATGCTAGATATTTTATTTTATAACATAGTTGAGTTTATTTAACGGGCTGAAAACGTAAAAATTACGTCAAATACCCTCACCCACTTTCTTCGCTTATTTTGGCCCCTTGGACAAAGAAATGTTATACATACAGAGACATTAATAATTGGTTGTTGCGCAACTGATGTAACGTCATTTTATCGTTACCTCATTTTAACGTCGTGCGCAATCATGTGGCAATGTCAGCTGTTTGGGAGATTGCTGGAATGAAACATCGTGAGTAGGGCTCAGTAGAGATTAGGAAGTTTTAATAAGTTTGATGATCAAAACTCACAAGCGGACACGACTTTATTGGTTTCATTCCATTACCGTGAAGTTGCAGAAACAATGTCTGGTAGCAGAGCGATGTTCTACATTGAGAAATAAAAAGAAATCGGATAATTTGCAATGGCATCACCGGAAAATACAGACAGCAGCAGCAGAATTATCGATCGTGCGAGGCTAGAAACGGAGTTTAAGAAGGACAAGTGTCGAGCTAAGTCTAATTTTACACGATCGCACCTTAAACTGCCACAATCACAAACCGCAGAGGAAACAGACAAAACCAAACAAACGCAAATCGAACAAACGTACGAAAAGCACTAAGATTAGCTCTCTCTTCCACAAGCGGGGTAATCGCAATTTTAAAAGGACTGAAAAACACAAGAACAAAATAACACAAGGTAAGACATAAGACAAATCGCCTCGTAGAATAAACCACAAAGCAACAAAGAGTAAGACTAACACCGAGACCACCGCCTTAGAACGGTCAGTAGAATAAACAACCGGGGGTTTGGAGTGGGGTTTAAAGAACTTTTACAGCTAGTCAACGGGGGTGGTTGGGTGTGGTGAAGGTTTCGTGTATCTTACGTCACCGGGGCGTCCAACTAATATTGGCTTACAGTTGGGCAAGGCCTGCTATCTTTGTAGCAGGTGAGGGTAGAGGGGAAATGTTTTTATTTCTTCTCTTTCTTCACTTTCATTCCTGTTCCTCTTTCTTCCCTGTCCCTTTCTTTCATCTCCACTACCATCTCTTCTATCTCTCTTCTCCCTTTCTCTGAGAGACGACACAAAATGACCCACAAGGGTTGACGTGTCGTTAAACCCCAACACAATCAATCAACAGCTAGCCAACTTCACCCTGGGTCCCAATGCTACTCTTAATACAGAAATACATAAAAAATCGGTTTGCATAAATACCTAGAAAAGTTTAAACAAGTTCGACTGGGAAACTCAAAAGACCTAATACAATTTGCGCACTTGTTAGACATTGCGATCATTTACTGGAAAGAAGCAGGGCAGCACCACGAACTTGGAGATGGTTCCCTCTAAAAAAAGTAGCAAAGGAAATTGTTTGAATCCATGCTTGCCAGATACAATCGCTGGATATTTGAAATTGACTTATCAGAATCCGTGACTACTTTGAGAAAATGAGTTACGCAGGAATCGGAGTTTCACACTATCGGATCTGAGACAGTTCAGGGGTTGTCAGGCAAATTAGCTGTCAGCTAAACAACACAGGTTTTGCTTAGATATAGGAAAAAGCGAACATTTTTGGCGAATGCAGAAAACCCCGCACTACGCAAAACATGTCATATCAATGCGGAGGACCACATGTTTGCTCAAAAGAATTTAAATGAGCGTTGGAATATAGCGAAAAGAGCGCAGTTATGCTACCGTTGGCTTGGTGAAGGTTATCACGGAAAATCGTGTCCAAAGAGCCGACCGTATGGCCAAAATTGATGCCAAAAACTGCATTATTGGTTGCTTCATCAGTATGGCCGACAGACGGAACCAACGATGTCAGAGGCGAGCGATCTGAATCAAACTGAGCTTAAACGAATAGTCGACGTCAACAAGAACGAATGACATAAAAACACGGCTAACCGCTCCGCTGGTCAAACTACTACTATAACGAAGAGGAAGGAGCAGCAACACACTCGACCAACCACAATAATGTCACGGAACTAATCGAGGGCGGATTTCATAGCACTGCGTACCGTGCCGGTGATTTTTGGTGATCAGTCGTTAAAAGTCAATGCTTTGCTGGATGAGGCAAGCACCAAAAACATACGTAAATGCGCCGCAGAACTGGGATTACACGGCAAAACAGAAAAAGGTAAACCGTCAACGTTCTGAATAGGCAAACTGAAACGTTTGATACAAGTCTCGTAAACGTCGAACTGATGTGCGTGGACGAAAAAGTGAACTTGCATTTCACAGCGTACACGAAAAACAGAGTCACGGGAAGCACGCCTATCGTAATCTGGTACAAATACCGGATGAAATAGCCATATTTGAGGAACATACACTTCCCGCAAGTCTCGAATAGACCAATTGTGGATATATTATTAGGTCTGAATTGTATTGTGCTGACGTCCGTTGCGCCATCGAGGACGCAATGGGTCGGCCGGGAGAACCAGTCGCAAAACTAACCCCGCTGGGATCGACGTGTATTATTTATCCTGGTTTGACGGATGAAACCAGTCTTCAAACGCTTTTTCGCCAGCACATACTTCGTCAGAGATCTGTCGGAAATCGAGCAATTAAATGTAAATTTAAAAAAAAATCTGGGAAATCGGAGAAGCATCGCTCGCAAGTGGAATACCAATTGTTAAAGTCCAGGAAAAGTTAGCCCTAAAAACAGCTGAACAGTCTGTTACATTTGACATCAACATGCATAGGGTAGGCATTCTATGGAAAGAGGACAAACCAAGATTGCCAGATAACTATCGTATTACACTTGCACTGACTCCAGAATACCGAAAAAAGGCTTCAAATGTCACCAGATATCGCACGCGCATACAGTGACATCGATCAATACACTGCAAAAGTCTATGTAAGAAAGGTACCAGAAGGTGAACAGTCTAAATTAAAGTGGTATCTACCGCATTTACCCGTAATGAGGCCTGATAAGCACACAACGAAGACAAGAATTGTTTTTTTCGACTCCGCAAAGTTTGAAGGGAATTCTTTGAATAATGTATACACCAGGGGCAAAAACTACAGCGAGATCTCTTTGACGTATTGTTAAGATTTAGCCGATTTCCTGTTGCAGTGGTGTGCGATATCGCAGAAATGTACCTTCATATCGGTTTATTGCCTGCAGACAAGCCATGCCACAGATTCCTATGGAGGGGAATAAATCTGAATCGTGTACCGGATAACTACGAGTTTGACAGGGTTGTGTTTGGGGTGAATTCATCTGCATTCCAGGAACAATTCATTCTGCAGCAACATACAAGGAAATACCAACGTAACTACCCTATGTATGCGGCAACCATCGACAAGTCGACATACATGGATAATTCTATGAACTCCATGCTGAATGAACAACAAGATGCCCAAGTGGGCCAGAAATCGCCCACCTGCATTAGGCTGATCATGATATGTTACATTGTGCCAAAGTGGCGATTAAATTGCCTTTTGCAATTTAGAATCTGGTGTTGTTTGAAGAGTTTCAAGATTACTACCATGGCAGCCAACTTGGATATTGGAACTAAAAGATTTAGCAATGCTGAATCTTCATGTCACCCCGATGCCTCCCATCAAGTTTTGGCTCAATCTGACTTACTGTTTGGGAGGAGATGTGGTTTGAAGAATTTCAAGATGGCGGCCATTTTGGATTCTGGAACGGGACGGTTTTTGCAGTTCTGAGTTTCCATAACACCACAATGCCTCCCATCATGTTTAAGCTTAATCATACTTACCGTTCGGTAGCAGAAGTGATTCGAAGATTTTCAAGATGGCTGCCATGGTGGCCACTTTGGATATCAGAACGGAACCATTTTAGCAATTCTTAATCTCCATGCTGCCCCGATAAGTTTTTGCTCAATCTGACTTACTGTTCGGTAGCAGATAACATTTGAAAACTTTCAAGATGGCCGCCATGACGGCCACGATTCCGATGGAGATGTCGAAAATGTGAAACATTACTGACGGACATACGGATGAGGGATGGACCATGGTCAACAGACCATTATTTACGCTGACCTGGAGCGAAGCTCCTGGTGAAATAACAATAGAAGATCTTCAAGATGGCTGCTGTAGCAGCCATCGTGGATATCGTGCCAAGATGGTTTTAGCAATTCTAAATCTCCATGTCACCCCAATGCCTCCAACCAAGTTTTGGCTCAATCTGACTTAACATTCGGGAGCAGATGAGGTTTGAAGGTTTTCAAGATGGCCACATTGGGGCCATACCAGATCTATTTTAGCAATTCTGAATCTCTATGTCTCCCCAATGCCTCCCACCAAGGTTCAGCTTAATCCAACTTACCGTTCAAGAGCAGATGTTGTTTCAAGATTTTCAAGCTCGGCACCATGACGGCCATATTGGAAAAAAAACAAAAAACAAAAACAATTTATTAATTTTAAATCTTCATGTCACCCTAATGCCTCCCACCAAGTTGGGGCTCAATCCGACTTACAATTCGGGAGCAGACATGGTTTGAAGATTTTCAAGAGGGCCATCGTAGAAGCCATCTTGGATATCGGAACCGAACAATTTTAGCAATTCTAAATCTCTATGTTGCTCCACTGTCTCCCAACAAGTGTCAGCTCAACCCAACTTAAAAATTTGGAAGGATATGTCATTTGAAGATTTTTAAGATGGCCGACATGGCGGCTCTCTTGGCTATCAGAACGGAATGATTTTAGCAATTCTAAATCTCCATGTGGCTCCAATGCCTTTCACCAAGTTTGGGTCTTATCTGACAGGTGTGATAGCAGCTGTGGATTCAAGATTTTCAAGATGGCCACCCAGGCGGCCATTTTGGACAGCCAAACGGAACAATTTAAGCAATTCTGAATCTCTGTGTCGCTCCGATGCTTCCTATCAAGTTTCGGCTCAATCCAACTTATGGTTTGGGAGAAGACTTCATTTGAAGATTTTCAAGATGGCCACCATGACCATCTTGGATATCAGAACGGAACAATTTTAGCACTTCTGAACATGTGCGTCGCTCCGATACCTCCCATCAAGTTTTTGCTCAACATGACAGGGTTTGGGAGGAGATGCCGTTTGGAGAATTTCAAGATGGCCGCCATGGCAGCCATCTTAGATATCGGAAAAGAACAATTTTAGCAATTCTAAATATCTATAACGCTTCAATGCCTCCCATCGTTTTAGCTCAGTCTGACCTGGGAATCTGACTTATGGTTCGGGAGGAGATGCAGTTTAAATAATTTCAAGATCTCTGTGTCACTTTGATGCTTCCCATCAAGTTTTGGCTCAATCAGACTTACGGTTTGGGAGGAGATGTCGTTTGAAGAGTTTCAAGATTGCCTTCATAGCGGCCATCTTGGATATTGGAACGGAACGATTTTAGCAATTCTGAATCTCTGTGTCACTGTGATGCCTCCCATCAAGTTTCAGCTCAGTCCGACTTACGGTTTGGGAGAAGATGTCGTTTGAAGAATTTCAAGATGGCCGCATGGCGGCCATCTTAGATATCGGAACGGAACGATTTTAGCAATTCTGAATTTCCATGTTGCCACAATGCCTCCCACTAAATTTCAGCTCAATCCAACTTATAGTTCTGGAGGAGATGTCTAAAATGTGAAAAACTAACGACGGACGGACGGACGGACGACGGACAACAGGCCATGGCATAAACTGACCAGGAGCAAAGCTCCAGGCAAGCTCACAAAGTATTGAATTTTACACCCAGCTGTCTCTCCTTTTGTCAAAAGCAGGAATGCATGCTCGTAAATAGCTTTCAAATTCGCCTATCGTCTTCGCAAACATTCCGCTAGAAGATGTGAAGGCTGAGGTGGATTTAGATGGCTGTCGGTTACCGGGGGCGAAGACCCTTAGGTAGTGGTGGCTAGCAGAGCTAGACGTTTTTACTTTCAAGGAGAGTGCCCCAGAAAACAGGATATACTGTACTTGAAGGAACTGTTTGAAGAAAATAGCAACGCTGTTTGTCCCGATTGGGTTTCTAGCTCCATATACGACACGTGCTATAATGATAGACTGCCGGTATAGACTGGGATGAGGTCCCTACCGAACCACTTATCAACTCAGCACGTGAATGGTTCAGTAAACTACGTGAACGTCGGAATATACAGAGTCCTAGATGTCTTTGGAGTGTAGGCATGATTGCTGACAGCATGTCGTTGCCTTTGTTGATGCTTCCGAAAGTGCCTAAGCAAGATCTTCCACGTAAGATGCATGTACATAGCTGGCTCGGTTTCAAGCAACATAATCGCTGCAAAGACACGTGTTTCGCCAAACATTGCCACAAGCATTCCATATCTCGAACTAATTGCCGCAGTCGTTGGCGTCAGGCTCACCAAGAGACTATTGGAGGTTCTTGGGATCAAAATAAACAGCTCAATCTTCTAGTCCGATAGCGTCAACGTTTTATGGTCGAAGGACGAAGCCGCAATTTCAAGGCGTCTGTTGCCAACAATCAGAGAAATGCAAACAAGCACATCTCCCAAACAGTGGCGATCTGTACCTACTGGCGTTAACCTAGCGGACAGTTAAGCAGAAGGATAAAGTGAATGAACTTGCAAAGTGCGATTCATAATGGTGAGGACCTGCATTCCTACAAGAGTCGGAAGATATCCGGCCCTTGAATAAAACATATGACTAGCCGATCGGGGGTGACAAAACTTAACGGTCAGTGTCGTAGAGAACGAAATTCAGCATTCAAGAACCAAGGGGAGATCAGGAAAGTTATCTTTCGTTTTTATCGTTAGCAGAGAGCATGGCATTTACACTTGATCCAACTTGCTATAGAAGTTGGCTGAAATTGAGAAGAATCCAGGCTTTGATCAATAGGTTCAATGAAAACTGCCGAAGGAAAACGGCTGACAGAATGTCCGGTGAACTGATGGCTGAAGAATTAAAGAAGTCCGAAATTCAACTTATTAAACAAACACAATGCCTTAAATTTTAAGAAGACAGAAAAGCTTTATCTCACGGACAGCCGTACCATCCAACAGCAAGCTACATGCACTGAACCCAAAACTGGACGATGATGGGCTCATTACATGTGAACAAGTCTTAAAACGTTTAATTCCTTTCCATTGATGTTCGCCATCCGGCGATTTTTACCTCGCAAAAGTTGGTTTACAAAATCAATTGTGAAAGATGCTCACGGAAAAGGAAAGCACGCATTTGGAACAGTTCAGACTTTAGCAAGGTTATAAGCTCGGAACTGGATAATATCGGCACGCGAAGTAATCGAGAATGGGAGAAAGTCTGTGCCGATTGTCAAAGACGAAAATCTAAGGCTTGCAAGCAGATCATGGCACCACTGCCTTTGTCTAGACTTCAGACGGCAGCGTCAGTGCGAGCATTCACTAGGACTGCAGTGGATTTCTGCAGCCAATTCATTACAGTTCAAGGGCGGGGCAAACGTCTACAAAAGCGGTATTTACGAGTATGTCTGTTTACATGCCTTGCAACTAGAACCGTACACCTAGAAATAACCTTCGTGGTAGACACAGACTCGTTTTCAACTCATTTTACACAATGGTAAGCCGCAGGAAACTACCAGATGAGGTGTTCTCTGACAATGGGGCCAATTTTAAAGAGGCCAATAAGGAACTTAAAACACTAATATCTCAACTGGATTAGGACAAAATTAAGGCATCAGTTACGAACATGGGAATTAAATGGCATTTTTATCCCCCACTTGCACCACATTTCGGTGGTGCACATGAAGCCATGACGAAATTCGCAAAGAAAGCTATCAACGCCAAACTAGAGCAGACGGATATTAAGGATGAGTAACTGATGACGGCAATTATCATCGCCGAGGGCTTGATAAACTCTCGGCCCTTGACCTACTAGTCGACAAACCCAGACGACGATATCCCACTGACCCCGAACCTCTTTCTACACGACCGGATCGGTAGTCACTTCGCTCCAGCATCCTTGGATGAAAACAACTTTAATTTGCGGAAAAGATAGCACCGGATCCAAGAGTTGGCCCGGCACTTGTAGCGTAGGTGGTTAAGGGAATGGTTGCCGTCTTAGCGCATGGAAAAGGTGGCACCGGGAACGTCGAGACATACAGGTCGGTGGTGGTACTAGTCATCTCGCCAGGTACACTGCGTGAAAACTGGCCACTGGTGAGAGTTCTCGAGGTTTATCCTGGGCAGGACGGACGTGTGCGCGTGGCCAAGCTGCAGGTAGGACAGGGCACCTTAATAAGACCAATTACCAAACAGCCCATTGGAGGGCGAAGTATAAACTGTACCAGCGGAAGCAAACTGTTTATTTTTATGTTGATTTACACTGAACATTAACCAAGTTGCATTATGCTAAGAACGTATTTTATCGTGCTAAGTTTCTAACCACCTTATATGTTATAGTTCAATTTTCTATAAACCATAAGAATACTTTATTTAAGAACTGTTCAAAATAAAGCATTTTGAGGAGGGGAAAATATACAGAGAGAAATGTTGTACGCACACAGAGATTTTAATAATTTGCTGTTGCGCAACTGACGTAATGTCATTTTGACGTAGCCTCATTTTAACGTCGAACGCAACGTCGTGCGCAACGTCAGTTTATGGGAAATTGCTGGAGTGAAACATCGTGACATCACGAAAACATACCTATATAATTTTGACCCCCTTAAACCCCACTTTTATATTGTAAAACTGGGGTTTACAGGGGTATACATTATTTTTCTTATTTCTGCTCAAAAACATAGATTGTGGGTATTCGTTAGAACCACCTCGGCGAGGCGGTTCTAACGAGTACCCACAATCTATATTTTGAGCAGAAATATGAAAAATATAAGATTTTTTTAATCTGAAAATATTCATTTTTTTTGGTGGTAAAATTTTCAGTATATTTGAATAGGCATGTTTTCGTAATGGTAGGGCTCAGTAGAGTTAAAGAAGTTTTTATAAACTGGATGATCGAAACTCACAAGCGGAGTTGTTTTTATTTGTTTATTCATCATTTGTCGCCCGTATTAAACATTTCTACCCTCGTTTTATCATTAATATTATAGAAAAAGGCTACATCACGAAAACATACCTACATAATTTTGACCCCCTTAAACCCCACTTTTATAAAGTAAAACTGGGGTTTACAGGGGTATACATTATTTTTGTTATTTCTGCTCAAAAACATAGATTGTGGGTACTCGTTAGAACCGCCTCGACGAGGCGGTTCTATCGAGTACCCACAATCTATGTTTGAGCAGAAATATGAAAAATATCAGAATTTTTTATCTGAAAAATAGCCATTTATTGGTAGTAAAATTTTCAGTGTATTTGAATAGGCGTGTTTTCGTAATGTAGATTCATTTTATAACAAATTTGAGTATATCTAATAGGTTGAGTACAGAATAATTGACGTCAACGACCCCTACACCCACGTTTCTTCGCTTATTGTGGTCCCTGCATTGCTATGCAAAGGCTCATACAGCACTTACTAGCCATTGCTAGACTAATTGCATCACGAAAACATACCTATATAATGTTGACCCCTTAAACCCAATTTTTATATAGTAAACTTGGGGTTTACAGGGGTATACATTATTTTTCTTATTTCTGCTCAAAACCATAGATTGTGGGTACTCGTTAGAACCGCCTCGTATATATTCTTTAAATCTGTCATTTACTTAGGTGTATCAACCATAGTATAAACTGTATTGATCAAGGTCAATGACCTTTAAAGGCTCGCAAAATACCGAAATTTACCAAACTTGTATCATAAATTTCATATTAAATGACCACGAATGTAAGATCCTTAGTACGGACTCTAGTACTCAGTTTTTATTAACCCTAACATCGGAAAGATATACGATTTATTTCGATATAGGAAGAAAGCCTGGACATGCCTGTATATGAAACAACTGAATATAGCAGATATGAATACATTCCATTTCGAAAGAACTAGCACGATTCTATGGAGGCCCAGTTGATACTTAACATTTTCTAAGTATACTAAAACATTGTGTAGTCAGGTTAAATCATAAAAAAGAAAAATGAATGCTCAAACAGAAAACAGAATGTTCATTCACTTATGTGATTATGCAAACATGTTTTTGCCTTAGAGTTATTACGGTTGTTGTGTTATAGTGTTTTTTATGAAAATATATCAAGACTCCATTCTCCGTGGAGCTGCAGCATCTCATATAATCAAGAACATGCATATATTTTAGATGGTAAATAAAATACCTAGTTATGCAGAAATAAAGGGAATACAAATGTCCCAAGTATTCTCGTTTCTTCTGCTTATTCTGATGCATGGTTTAACATGTAAAATACTACAATTAATTAAGCTGTAAGTTGTTCAAATCACGTATTGCTATTGTTATTGTAAGCTTTGATGATTACACATCGGGATACAGATTAATACAAGTCTTTTGACTTTCTTCTGAATCCCATTTGTATAAATTATCAATGTTTGTACTAGTTTATATTATTATATTGAAATTATACAAATAAAATATGTTTAAACCAAACATGACGTCATTAGTGACACCCCGGTGGTTTTCCGCATATAAGAGAGAGTAGCCCATTTGCCTGTCTGACATGAATTTTTAAATTTCGCATGCACACTGCGTTTCAAATAAACCTCCTACCGTTTCCTATAGTCTGTATTAAAAGGTACACAGAACTAGATTAAAATCCCCCCAAAATGTTCAATTTTTCATCCAATATGGCCGCTACAATAAACCTGTAGGAAAACATTTGATTGCAAATTTAATGATACCATAATGATACCATTTTGAATGAAATATTTTAAATTTTACCAGACATCATTCAAGCGTTCGTGCTTATGTTTTTTTTTTTTTAATAAAAAACATTTGTATAGAACCCTGTATTGTACTTACGCAAAAAAGGTAAGAGAAAAGTCCAGGGAGTGCCACAATCACAAATCGCAGCCCTTCCAAGACCCCAAGAGGAAGAGGAAACCAACAAATCTAAACAAGCACAAACCGAACAAACGTACGAAAAGCACTAAGATTAGCTCTCTCTTCCCCAAGCGAGGTAATCGCAATACTAAAAGGACTGAAAAACACAAGAACAAAATGACACACGGAAAGACATACAACAAATCGCCTCGTAGAATAAACCACAAAGCAACAAAGAGTAAGACTAACACCGGGACCACCGCCTTAGAACGGTCGGTAGAGCAAACCACCGGGGGGGGGGGGGGGGGGGGGGGCGGGTTAAAGCACTTTTACAGCTAGCTAAGGCTCCCCTCAGTCAATGCATCAAAGCGAAAACATAAAAATCAAATTAATCACTATAATAAACAAAGACGAGTACTCATGGCTAATTCTACTGTATGCCAGAGTAAATAAAAACCAATAGTTGAACCACGGCGGGCCAAGCCAAAGACATATCTTCAAGCCCCTACCCACTGGTTAAAGTTTTACGAAGGGGCCGTCATTGAGTCTGAGGCCCGAACCGCCGTCGTGCAATTAAAGAGTGAAGCATAGCCATCAACAATGATTGGGTTGACAACTAGGCATGCAGTCTGCCGCATAATATCCAGGCTATAGCCAATTCTTTTATAATGGTTAATAAGTTTTCTGAATTGCTCCGAAAAGTTAGATTTACCTACAATTTTTCTAAATCTGTATACTAAGTCACCGTAAAATTCGGGTTCCGATATACCCTGTTGCAGAAGTGTTTTCAGACTGACGCTATATTTTTCTACCAAGGCACTGTGTCTGCGATAAAATTTCGAAAACGCCTTACGAAGTTTAAAATAACGATAGCCCTACCTAAGAAGTTTGGCAGTAAGGGCTTTAATACGGTAGTTAAAGTCATTAAGATTTGAAGAAGCTCTGGCGAATCTTATAAGTTGAGATATGTATACCCCATATGAGGTACGCCGGGGGACATCACCATCCAGAGAAGAGAAATTGACTATATAAAAATCATCCCGTTTATCATAAATTTTGGTGGAAACTGTACCATTAGATATACATAGATTCAAATCAAAAAAAGGTGCCTCGGTATCGGAAGAATTTGCTCTGTTTTACTGGAGTTCTGTAGGGTATATCCGGTTTTGTATGAACTAATATCCAAACTTTATATATACAAAAATTCAGCCTTATATCTTTCTGATGCTAGGGTTACGTTGTTTTTTTTTGTTGTTTTTTTGTTTTTGCAAGGTACAGGAATTGAGAAACCCTCTATATATTTTCTAACAGTTTTCGTCAAACCGATCTTATAATTGTATCCATTGCCCCCTGATCGATTTTCGCGCGACGACTGGGTGAAGTCTGACGCCAGCTAATTTCTTTTCTCAAATTCAATCAAGATCTAGCTGCCGATGGGCAATCGCCAACATTCTTCTTTTTCAACAATATATTTCCCAAAAATTCTGCGCGTTTCTTCAACGGCTTCATGTGGTTTGTTTACTAATGAACTTCATAATAATAATTGCAAATGCTGTATGACTGATAGGCAAAGTGAACAGGATGACAGCCGGTGGCTTTTAGGGTACGAAAAAGGGAGTGCCATATGGATTTTGGGATGTGATACGATACGATAAGATAATTTTATATTAGAAACATAGGCCTACTGGCCCTTGAGTTCTACAGGTATATACATTAACTAAGTATGTACATAAAGTGCAGAAGTGGCGAACAAAACTATGGCAATTTCCAGTTTGCGAACAGTGATTTAAGGCTGTTCAACATATTTAAAGATTGCAATATACTAATATCACTATTATGCACTGTACGGAGAGATTGTGAGCATCGACACACTTCCAAATATCTTTTTATATGGTTTCTCATCACCGATAATAACGTGCTTTGGTACATAACTATATATGATGTGCGTGAGACCAGTCAGGAATTCTGACAGGGGAGACAATTATCTCCACTCCGAAAACTCCCCCTGTTTATCCACTTTCATCACGTAAGTAAGAACGAATATTCCTCATTAACACGAGTGACAAAAACATATATTATGAGTAAACAAGGTGCAAACAAATGCAGAAACAGAGATATCTGAGACATGAAGTCACGGATCAACCTATGCAATCTCGTGGCCTAATCGCACAGGCTAATCCCATAGAGATCGCCTCTATCACAAATTTGCAAAACAAAATCAAGTTCAGTTTACACATTTGTGTAGCCTGAACTAGACTTACCTGGTCATCAAACAAACTTCAAATATTTTATTGATATTATGTGGGAACCAGTCAGGAATCCTGCCAGGGGAGATGACCATCTCCTCTCCCAAAACTCCCTCTGTTTATTCACACTTATCATGCTCAGCAGCAAAGAATACACCGCCTTCCATGAGTGCCAAATACCTCAATGCTCGATAAGACAAACAAATACCGAAATCCTACGTATTGATATCCATGGTCAGCCCCGGATCAGCCTATGCCATCCCATAATCAGCTCGCACAGGTCGATCCCCGACCTCCTCGATCACCGGGTAACTACTAATAAATTGGATACACTCAAATTGAATAAATAAAATCTAAATTCAGCCTATGTATTCACTCAGCCTGGCCCCAGACTAACTTTTTCATCAGACAACTTTAACATTTTATTTCTATTATGTGGGAACCAGAAGGGAATTTTGCCTGGGAAGAAAACTTTCTCCCCTCCCAAACTCCGTCTGTTTACCCACACTCATCATGCCCAGTAGCAACTAATATATGATATGCGCACGGATGTCACTGTTGTATCGCATATTAAAAAAAACGAAATATCTTTTAGTAAATATAAGATAAATTTACTATAACATACTTCATTTTTTTAATATGCGATACGATCGTGAAATCCGTGCGCGCATCACATTAGCTGCGGCATAAGCACATGATGTCATGTCGCACACCCTTTATCACACCCCAAAATCCACATCGCACACCCTTTATCACATCCCAAAATCCACATCGTACACCCTTTATCGCATCCAAAAAGCCATCGGCTGTCATCCTGCTTGCTTCGCCGATCAGACATACAGCATTTGCAATTATTATTATGGAGATCATTTAGTAAACAAACAACATGAAGTCGTTGAAGAAACGCGCAGAATTTTTGGGATAAATATGGTTGAAAAAAAACAACAACAAAAAAAAAACAAACAAACAAAAAAACAAAACAAAAACAACAACAACAACAAAAAACAACAAAAAAAACAAAACAAAACAAAACAAAACAAAACAAAAACAACAAAACAAAAAACAAATAAAAAAAAGCAATGTTGGCCATTGCGCACGGAAATCGACCAGGCGAAGGGGCAATGGATACAATTATAACTTATAAGATTGGAGTTACGAAAACTGTTGGAATATATATATATATATATATATATATATAGTATATATATATATATATATATATATATATATAGTATATATATATATATATATATATATATATATATATTATATATATATATTATACACACTCACTGACTTTGAGCACTCACTGACTTGCCAATAGCACTCACTGACTTGCCAAGATCAGCGTACGGCAAACAAATTATAGTTTTTCTTAATATTCCCAGAAAATAGGGTTCTCACCTTGAACGCCATATCATAATAATTGCCCACAGCTTTACTTTGTTTTGAGCAGAGGTTAAAACTAAAACAATATATATAATAAAAAGATTATGGTATAGCCTGTTTCATATCATACTCATATCAGCCCTCGACCAATATCAGCCCGCTGGACTTCGGCCCTCGGGCTGATATGGGAGTCTCGGGCTGATATAGGGTGTGTGTGTGTGTGTGTGTGTGTGTGTGTGTGTGTGTGTGTGTGTGTGTGCAATCAGACAGACAACTGTCGCAATCGCTGGCTAGACAAATTTCAAACTTTGCAGCAGATGCGACAAGTGACGAAGAGATTGACGATATTGGCTAGAACATTTCACATTACGAAAACATACCTATACAATTTTGACCCCCTTGAACCCCACTTTTATATAGTAAAACTGGGGTTTACAGGTGTATACATTATTTTTCTCATTTCTGCTCAAAAACATAACATAGATTGTGGGTACTCGTAAGAACCGCCTCATCGAGGCGGTTCTAAGGAGTACCCACAATCTATGTTTTGAGCAGAAATATGAAAAATATCAGAGATTTTAATTTGATTTTTGTTAGTCTTTGGGGATGAAATTTTCTATATATTTGAATAGGCGTGTTTTCGTAATGAAGCAGAGCTGGTTGCCCAAATTAACACTCCCTTCTGCTGCTGTAGGACAGCAATATCGACAGTCATTGATTTTTTTCCAGTTGTGCGGAAAAATTCATAAATGCAGCTAACAATCAAATTCACCAAAATTATGATAATTCTGGCGAAGGTATTAGACACGGATAGATGAGCTTTCAAATGAAAATTTGTTTTACTCTTCTCTTGCTGTACACGACATGCCAAACAGTGTAGATCCAGATCAGTTGGCTCCTGAAGAAGCTAACTGATCTGGATCTGCATTGTTTGTCATTCAGTATCTGAATATGTATCAACAACCTGGATCAAGTAATCTGATTGTCTGGAAATTGGAAGTGGGCGTATCATCTTAATTTATTCAGTATGAGAGGGGTTAAGACGATTTTCGTGGAAGCGGTCTTGGATATTTTAATTCAATTTCATTTCATCATTACTGTTGGCGTGTACATGAAGTACTGGCCATAGACACGCTTAAATAATGATAATTCCACCGAATATTTGGCTACAGATAGCTCCCGTAGTGAGATTTGTGGCTGCCCTGATGGACGCCACTTGGGTTTTTTCAAGGTCATCAATGGTGCAAAGGTCGAAACAAACATCAAAACATATTTTCTTTTATTTTAATTACCCTATATTCTACATAAATCTATGTAATGTTGATAGAAATATTGACATCACGAAAACATGCCTATATAATTTTGACCCCCTTAAACCCCACTTTTATATAGTAAAACTGGGAATATGAAAAATATCAGAATTTTTTATCTGAAAATTTTCCTTTTTGGTTTGTAAAATTTTCAATATATTTAAATAGGCGTGTTTTCGTAATGACACAGAAAGCTCGCAAGTGCAAAGTTTTTTGGCGGCACCGATGACACCTTCGATTTTATCAAGGTCATCAACGATGCGAAGGTCGAAAATCATATCAATATATTCAAAGTCTAATTACCCTCATTTATAGATGATTTTAATGGAAATATTGAACACAGGAGGAAGCTCACAAGCGCAATTTTGGGTGCTGGCGACCATTACGGACGCCATTTGTATATTTGGAAGGTCATCAATGATGCAAAGGTAAAATGAAACTAACATCAAAACATATTCACAGTCTAAAAACCCTAAATTAAAGATAAATTTGATAGACATATTCAATACAGGAAGCTCACGAATGCAATACAATACAATACAAATGTTTTATTGGCATTTAACATACAAAATGCTTTTCGCCAAATATGAAAATAACATAGGTACCAGTAGCAAAAGTACAACATTTACAAGACGAACAGTGTGAAATAGAGCACATATATGTATAGTACATAGCAGCATTCCGCGCTGTCAACAGTTGACCCCAGAATGTCCCGTGCGTAGCAAGTGATTTCATAGTGTCCCTGGGCGTCTCTAGGATGTAGGTGGACACCGATGCATCGGTGTCCACATACATCCTAGAGACGCCCAGGGAAACTTGCTAATAGGGCGCGGCATATACTATAGAGTTTGTATAAGGGATTGCTGGAGTATGACTATCATTGGCTGCTTTTATGGCATGCCAGCCACACAACGGGCACAACAGCATCGAGACAACGTTGATGCAAGATCCGTTGCGGCGACGTTTACCTGACAATCCAGTGTTCCCGCGACCATTGGTGAGGCTGAATGTATTTTTGACGACCATTAGTTGCAGTGCTTCTGTTTTTGTGTGTTGGTGGTTTCATAAGTTGCGTTTGTTTTGTCTTTGTTTTTTTTTTCTTATCTTTTCTTCGTTTGGCCCCGAGGTTTTAAAACTTTTTTCATGCTCAGCTCAGCTGAGCATGAAATTTGTCCTGCTAAGAAATCTCAAATTACTAACAATTCCAAATTCTTTGTTGCTAAACATAGCTGAGCGTGAAAACTTTTGTTGGCATTTTCATATTTATTAGCAGAGAAAATTCCATGCTCAGCTGAGTTGAGCATGAAAACAGTTTTATAACCTCGGGGCCTGATGCTTCGTAATTTTGCCATTTTCTAAGAATCGAGTATCTTTACTTATATTTTGAGGTATACGCTAGCATCAAAAGCCCGGGACCGATTCGAGTGGCTTAGTTGGTAAAGTGTCCGCCTTTGAAATGTGAGGTTCTGGAGTCGATTCCCAGCAGGGACATACCTAAGACTTTCTAAAAGGAGATATTGCAGTAAGGCGAGGAATTTTCCTAATTGGCTCAGGTGTTATTGAAAGTTGTTATAATAATATGTTCCTCCCCACCACTCCCCCCCTCCCCCAACACACAAACCTAGACCCAATTTCCCATTCATATATATTACGTAAATATATCAGAGAAATATCTTCAGCAAAGGGAATCTTGGGTCTCGTGTGTGTGTGTGTGGGGGGGGGGGGGGGGGCGGGAGGGGCCGCGGGGGGGGGGGGGGGGGGGAGACATATTTTTATTGCTAATTTTATGAAACACATTCAAGTTTGCATTTTAACTGGAAATGAGAAAGAAAATTTAAGTCAGATACTAACTGAATTCATTTCAGTTTTAATCAGTGCTGTGTTGTTCTCATTCTGATGCAAGAAGTATTTCCAAAAGGGAAAGGTAGCTAAATGTAATTCCCATCATTTTGAACATGGTATTAATTTAGGAGTTTTCGGGTGGGGTAAATAGGACTGAATGATCGTCCCGTAATAATGAGCCAGAAACATACATTTTCCTTTCTGCTATGATTCAAACATATGCTCCCGGAAAATGTTATAAATTTTGAATATTGTAAATTCTGAAATCTAGTCTTCAACACTTGAGCCAGTTAAGGAAAATCCTCGCCTTACTGCACAATATCCTTGGTACTAGCAACTCTCATTATGAAAACACGTCTATACAAACATACTAAAAATTTCACGACCAAAAACTGAAAGTTTTGAGACAATATCTTATATTTCACATTTCTGCTCAAAACATAACTTGTGGGTACTCGTTAGAACAATATGTGTTCTGAGCTGAAATAAGAAAAATAATGTTTCTCATGTAAACCCCAGTTTTACTATATAAAAGTGGGGTTTAAAGGGGTCGAAATTATATAGGCGTGTTTTCGTCATGTTACAGTCAGAGAGTACTTATATTTTCCTTATTTCTCTATGAAATATATGTTGTTGTACTCATAAGAAGCGCCACGTTTTAATGGACAAAAAAGAAAAACATTGTATGTGAATACCCGGTCTTATCTGGGGCTATGAAGATTCCTTTTCAGACTTTGCTGGCTGGTTGGGTCTTTGCTCTTCGCATATGTCCAGAAAACATAGTGTCTCATTGCATGGCGCAAATAAATAGATAAAATAAATAAATAAATGCTCGGTTGATCAACCAGTCAGATACTGTACTAACAAGAAAAGGCGGGTCTTTTTATAATAGCTTTTTGACGGTTCTTGAATAATGGAAAATGCCCTGACTGAAACAATACATGTAAAATGTAAGATGCTGTGACCTTTTTTACGAGTTGAAATAGCTCGCCTGGTACACCATATTTCGCTAAAATAAATAAATTAAAAAACAATCTAACAGCAACTTTATAAACATAAAGTATCTGGAAAGTTAATCTGAATCGCATAGCTCTAGATAAGAGAGGGTATCCATAGTTTTTCTTATTTTTGCATAAAAACATATGTTGTAGGTACTCACTTGACAAGGCGCTTCTAATGAGTACCACAACATATTTTCATGCAGAATTAAAAAAATAAAAAAATATTAGCATTTTCGGATGAAAAAGCTCCTTATCCGAAGCTATGTAGGGGAAGAAACCTATATATACGAAAACACGCCTATTCAAATATATAGAAAATTTCACCTCGAAAAAGTGAAAATTTTCAGATAAAAAACTCTGATATTTTTCATATTTCTGCTCAAAACATAGATTCTAACGAGTGTCCACATTCTATGTTTTTGAGCAGAAATAAGAAAAATGACGTTTACCCCTGTAAACCCCAGTTTTACCATATAAAAGTGGGGTTTAAAATTATATAGGCATGTTTTCGTGATGAGTATATATATATATAAACAAAACGTTTGTACACGACAGAAGCATTTATACTGCACATGTAGTGGGTAATCCAGCTCCACATCACGAAAACATGCCTATATAATTTTGACCCCCTTAAACCCCACTTTTATACAGTAAAACTGGGGTTTACAGGGGTATACATTATTTTTCTTATTTCTGCTCAAAACATAGATTGTGGGTACTCGTTAGAACCGCCTCGGCGAGGCGGTTCTAACGAGTAACCACAATCTATGTTTTGTGCAGAAATATGAAAGATATCTGAGTTTTTTATCTGAAAATTTTCAGTTTTTGGAGATAAAATTTTCTATATATTTGAATAGGCAAGTTTTCGTAATGAGGTTTAAACTACAGAAACTGGAGAGATTATCTGGGTCGTGTCAAGCGAAAATGTGCATTCGAACATGTGCAAACGGTGCAGATTCCCCTGCGCATGAGCTAAGTTTTCTGCTCCTTTTTAATTTTTCGTTCTTTCTTTCTTTCTTTCTTGTTTATTTATTCATTTACAGCAGCGCCATTACGAAAACACGCCTATTCAAATATATTGAAAATTTCACCACCAAAAACTGAAAGTTTTCAGATAAAAATTCTGATATTTGTTTTACATTTCTGCTCAAAACATAGATTGTGGGTACTCATTAGAACCGCCTCACCGAGGCGGTTCTAACGAATACCCACAGTCTATGTTTTTGAGCAGAAATAAGAAAAATAATGTATACCCCTGTAAACCCCAGTTTTATTATATAAAAGTGGGGTTTAAGGGGGTCAAAATTATATAGGCGTGTTTTCGTGATGGTTGTTTCTTCAGTGTCTTACTTTCATTGTTGTAATTGATTATATTCCTCCATCTCAGTTTTGAAGTCTCTGCCTGTTAAGTTGTCGTCTACTGGCTGTCTTTTATAAACTTTGTCAAATTTCTCCGGGACGGCACAATGACCAAAAGATCTAAGAATCTCCATTACCTCGTACCGTGAGTACGTGTCTTTCGTCAGTTCCGTCCCGGAGAAGAAAAGGCTGCCTGCCATATTATCAATAGCCTCTCGAAATATTCGGGCAGCCTCTGTTCCAGCAGGCTTCTCTTTGCAGTATTTCGACGTGTGTCCAGCCATCTGGTCCCACTTTGGATAGCATCGCATGCATAAAGTCGATCGCCTTATATATTGTCGACCACCCGGCACTTCAGCCGTTGGTTGTTTAGAAGCAGTGGTGCGCAGTGAGTTATCTTGGGAAGCCATGTTGACTGAAAAAGAGAAACAACACATACACAAATATATATGCAGTCAACCCTCGTTACACAGACACTCGATACAACGACAAAACTCGTTATAATGACAATTTAAATGTCATGAAACCTTCGCTTAAGAGGTGACAGTTAATGAGAAATTATGCAAGAATATTTCATGAAACTTATGTTTTTGGATATTTGTTAGAATTAGTTAGAATCGCCTCATTGAGGTGATTCTAACAAATATCCAAAACACATGTGCTGTGAGAAAATATGAATAAAACACGGTAATTCTCACATATCATTATGTCCATTAAAGATTCTTTAAGGATTCTGACGCGTCGCCTTAAAACGAAATTTCCGACCGTAAAACCGCCGATTTCAAATTTGAATGCGGTTATCCCCTAAATATTGGGACACGAGGACGCCTAATAATTATCTTCCTATAAGCTTAACGTGCCCATTTTGATATCTATTGATGTGTCTACAAAATGCTCGATGAGTGGCCACGTTCTGATCTGGGCATACACTGTTTACTCGGGCCTTTCTGTCCGAATATTTAGGGTTATTACGGTCTTTTTTTTATATTTTAAAACATTTTTATAAATACTAAATACATTAATTCCAGAAAATTGTTATATTGATGGTCTATCTTGGCCATACCCGCATACTTACCATAAAGATGTTGTTGTATTCAGAGTATAACATATTTAACCAACACTAACCCAAACACTACCCCTAGCGAATCAGACAATACAAACCAACATCTTCGGGGGGTAGGGCGGTGGAGGGCAGAGAGATGGAAGACTAGGGAACTAGTATCACTAGAGGGCTAACCCTAACCCTGACCTAATAAAAATAATAATAAAAAAGGTAAGAGAAAAGTCCAGGGAGTGCCACTATCACAAACCGCAGCCCTTACCAGACCCTAGAGGAAGAGGTAACCGACAAATCCAAACAAGCACAAATCGAACAAACGTACGAAAAGCACCTAACATTAGCTCTCTCTTCCCCAAGAGAGGTAATCGCAATACTAAAAGGGACTTAAAAACACAAGAACAAAATGACATATGGAAAGACATGCAACAAATCGCCTCTTACAATAAACCACAAAGCAACAAAGAGTAAGACTAATACCGACATTATTGTCCTTTCGACATCGCTCGGAAAAGACTTTTTTTGCTTTGCGTTTTATTTGAAATGAAAATATTTTGTTCTGATTGCCCATATCTTATTAGAAACCATTTGTCGTTTCTGCTTCTGTTTTTTTGCTCTCAAATATTTAGCCTAAAATAAAAGTTATCACCAAAAATTGGTCTGACCTATGCAGTTTCTATAGTAATGTGATTTTATTTTTATTTATTTATTTATTTATTTATTTATTTATTTATTTATTTATTTATTTTTGTTAAATTTTTGTTTAAGAAAACATATTTCTATGTTTCTTTGCAGAATTCAAATAATTGGTGTTTCACAACAACATTGTCAAAATTTCAGGTAAATTGAACGAGCGGCACTTGTTGAAAATCTGCCAAGTTACCTACCCTACAGATTTCTGTAGTATTTGCGTTCATTTTTACTGTTAGAAAATATTTATTTGCTTTAAAAAACCAATGACTAGAATAAAACGTTTTATGCATAGGTAATTATAAAAAAAAATGGTTTTGTATTAAATCATAACAAAAGATTGCAAAATTTCTACTTCTGAGTAAAGAAAGCAAAACACGACTTTCTGAAAGATGTCGAAAGCACAGTAGTTCAAACCCTAACCCAACCCTTATTCTAGGGCTAAGGTAACTGGTCAACTCATACCCTTGTCTTTGTTTGTGTTGAGGTTTTAACGGCCCAGTCAACCCAATGGGGTCATGTCGAGCGCGGTCAGTTTACCTAACCACACATTTACTGGGCAGGCTTAGTCCTCTTAGCGGTTAACCAGTATTGTGCACATTCTTTCGCCAGAAACTGACAACTGCCCTTCTTGAATCAGCGGAAGGGCGAGAATGACCGTAGAAAATATTTCATGATCAATCTCCACGAAAAAATTTTGCCGACGTCGGCGGGGGTTGAACCCACGACCTCCTGGTCTCCAGTCGGACGCGCATCCAACTGAGCCACCGAGGACGGCTCATACCCTTGTCAGCTCGTACCTTAGACAACTAGTACCTATTGCTGGTTAACTCGTACCCGGTGTCTGGCCAACTCGTACCACCCAAGCTAAGTCGAACTTAGTTTGGTCACCTTGTACTTTG